>JAYESA010000004.1:324895655-325155655 GCA_036927795.1 Iris macrosiphon
AACTTTGGTGGGGATCATGCTGAGTCTGGGAGTTGCCATAGCAGAGGAGGGTTGACACCAAATTCGAAGTCTTGTCCGGACTTAACCAACCCTAGAACCAGCCCTGAGTGTATTGTACGTGTGTACACACAAACACGCAGTGTCACTACCCCATTTCCAGGACAGGGTATTTTTTTTATTTTAATTTGGTTAATTGTGTATTTATCATAAATATTTGTATTAATATTTAATTGTTGGTTGTATTATTTTTTTATTAGTTATTTTAGTGTTTTGCCTAGCCTGGACCCATGTCAGACCCTAGTGGACCCATGTCCGACCCAACCAACACCCTTGTGAGGCTTATTTTTTTGTTTAGAATTATTATTCTATTTTATTTTAGTTAGTTGGGGAGTTTTGGTTTAGTTAGAGTGCTTTTGGAACCCCAAACCCAAAACCCAAGTTGCATGACTAAAGGATGGGGTATTTTTGGTCATTTTGCATTATGTAAACCCTTCTTCATGCTTGGCCGACCCTTTCCAGATCCGAAACCAGCAGCCCCCCCTCATTCTTCTTCACTTCTTCTTCATTTCTTCTTCTTCTTCTTCTTCTTCTTCTTCTTCTTCACTCTTTCTTCTTCTTTCTTCTTCCAATTCCTTCAACTTCAAGTAAGAACATCATTCTTCTTCTCTTCCTTCTTCTATTTCTTTCATTTGTGTTAACCCTAACCCTTTTTTTTTCCTAACCTAGGTGGGTAGAGCTTAGATTTGGTGTGGGAGCTTGGGTTGGAAGCTTGGAAGCTTGCTGTGGTTGATTTGGAGCTTTTTGGAGACTTTGGCTTGGAATTCCAACTCTCAATAGGTAAACCCTGATTTTTCTCCTTGTGATTACTCTAATATAGTGTAATTAGTAGTTTAGAACCTTCCTAAACCTTAGGGCTACCCGTGGGAGGAAGTTGGAGCTTGTTTGGATGTGTTTGGAGACTTTGACATTAGATTTTGTATCAATTTTAGGTAAAATCCGAGATTGGCCCAATTTTGGGTGATGTCCTAGGTTAGATGGACCTAGGTAGACGTGCTCGGGTGTCTTGAGGGTTAGTACGTGTCTCCGTTCGGACACGTGAGGTCGTGTCGCGGAGATTTGAGCGTTTCAGACGATTTGGAGGTTTTCGTCGTCATAGGTTCTATGTGCGTGCGCATTTTACCACGGACCTAGAATCGACGAGGTAGCATTTTTTCTAAGATCTAGACATCGATTAGAACCCGTGGGTAAATTTTGGACCGATTTCGAGTAGGTTTTGGTATGTGTTTCACGAGTTTTCGCGAACCGCACTCCACGTGTTCGTCGAAATGACCGAATGGCCATTTCGACTTGGGTTCTAGGTTTTGGGCTTGTGCGCGGGTTGGTTTAGCCTCGGGGAGTGTGTATTAGAGTTTTCGAGTATATATTTATATATATATATATATATGTGTGTGTTTTTGGGTGTAGGGGTGAGTGTGGTTGAGTGTGTGTGTTTGTGTTTGTGTTTGTGTATGTGTAGGTGTGTGTAGTTATATATATATATATATATATATATATATATATATATATATATATATATATATGTGTGTGTGTGTGTGTGTGTGTGTGTGTGTGTGTGTGTATATATGTTTATGTATGTGTAGTTGTGTGTGTGTGTTAGTGTGTGTGAGAGTGTGTGTTTGTGAGCGTGGATATGTTTATATATATATATATATATATATATATATATATATATATATATATATATATATATATATATGTGTGTGTATGTGTGTTTATATATATATGTGAGTGTGTGTTAGTGAGTGTTTGTGTGAGAGTGTGTTTTGGTGTTAGTGTATGTATAGGTGTGTGTGTGTGTGTGTTTGTGTGAGTGTGTTTGTATATATTTATATATGTATGAGTGTGGTGTGTGTGTATATATATATATATATGTTTGTGTGTGTATATATATATATACATGTATGTGTGTGTGTACCTATACATATATATGTGTTTGTGTGTGTATATATATATATATATGGTTGTGTGTATGTGTATATATATATATATATATATATATATATATATATATATATATATATATATATATATATATATATATGTTTGTGTGTTTATATATATATGTAAGTGTGTGTGCGTGTATAGGTTTCTGTGTGTGTGTGTATAGATGTGTCTGTGTATGTGTGTGTATTAGTACGTGTCGAGGTGTGAGAGGGGGAGAGTTGAGAGGTCGAGAGAGTGAGCGATAGGGCGAGCCGCAGCTGCAGGTGCAACAGCGCGCCGCTGCAGTAGCGAGCAGCAGCTGCAGCAGCAGCGGCAACAGCAGTTGCCAGCAGCAGCAGCAGCAGTGCACGGTTTCGCAGCGCGTGCGCGCACGCTCGAGCCAGTTTTTCTCCTCCCCCTTCTTTTATATATATATATATATATATATATATATATATATATATATATATATATATATACACGCAGATATATATATATATACATATGTGTTTATATATATATATTAGCCTAGATATATAGCTAGGAATATATATATATATATATATATATATATATATATATATATATATATATATATATATATATATGTTAGATAGTTAGCTATGGTTAGTGTTAGAGAGGGAGATAGTTGTGTATCTCAATAACTCGAGATATCCAAGGTATTGAGGGTAGTAAGGTAAGAGAAGTAATATATTAAGGTAGCCTAATACTAAGTTATATATATATATATATATATATATATATATATATATATATATATATATATATATATTGATGTTATATATATAGGTGTATATATTATAGATAGCTAACTAGTTAGTTAGAATTAGAGGGTAAGGTATCTCAATACCTTGAGATACCAAGGTATTGAGATAAGTTGGGTATCGGAGGTAAGGTATTGAGGTGTTTACCTATACACTAGGTTATATATATATAATATATATATATATATATATATATATATAATATATATATATATATATATATAGTAGCATATAGTAGTATATATATAGATAGTTAGTTGTTAGCTAGTGTTAGTGAGGGGTAAGGCTTGAGTATCTCAATACTTGAGATACTCAAGGTATTGGGCATCGAGGCAAGGTATTGTATTTTAGCCTAGGATTGAGGTTAGAGATGCTTTTATATATATATATATATATATATATATATATATATATATATATATATATATATATATATATACGTGATAGTATATATTTTAGAGGGTATAGGCGGGACGTATAGCGTAGGTTGAGGTATAGGATACCGAGGGTATCTCGGTATCTCAAGGAGGCGAGTTTGAGGGTTTATTAGCTTAATGACCTAGTTTTAACCTAGAATTTTAGGGGCACCATAGTTTGACCTAGAGTTGACCGTAGTTGACCCGATTGACCGCCAAAGTCAACTTTTGACCTAGTTTTGACCCAGAGTTGACTTTTTGGACCTAGAGTTGACTTTTTGACCTAGATTTTACCGGTTTGACCTAGAAAGACCCTAGAAGCTTGTTTTTAGCTATTTTATATCTGTTTAACTCTTTAGAAGCCTGTTTAACCTTGCTTTTTGTAATAGGTCCTTGCGATACCAGTTCGGATCGCCAGTTGCTCGGGACGTCAAGCGAGTACATTCTCTGATAGTTTTTATTATCTGATGATTATTATGATTCAACTTCTAGTATAGTATCATCTGATTTTCTGGCACGACACGGACTAGTATTTCTGGATTCATTTTCTTGCGATACGTATATTTCATGTTTCTTGCCTCAATTCTGGAATCACCTACTAGCATCACTACAGGCATCACTACAGGCATCACTCATATTTTTTGCTGGACTCATACTTGATTTACTTGTCGGGTCTTGGATTCACTTGTACTAGTCGGGGTGGAGAAATACTCGAGTAGACATGTAAATATTTCCAACTGGAATCACCCCCTCTGGTCTAATCTGAAATGATAGCAGTCGCGCACCCACTGCGCGGTGAGCCGTACTTACCCCTAGCCGTTTACATGTCGAAACAGGTATTTCAAAGACACGAGTTCATTCTTTCTAGTCTGGACTCTCTTGCATTTCTTGCTGGTCTCACTTATAGTTTCTTGACTTGACTCATTACATGTATTCTTGCTGGACTCACTACACGTTCTTGTGCACATACTTGCTCTTAGTTTAGATTTCTTGTATCTTGCAGTCATTACTATCTTGCTTCTGATATTCATGCATCTTTACCTTTATGCACCAGTGATATGTATATATTTCTTGTTCATACTTTATTTCCTTCACATTGCTACTTGCTACAACTGCTTTATAGTTTTTATCATTTAACTGGAACTGCTGTTAGAGGTGTACTTGCTCCAGTCCTGACTGGACATATTTTTTTCAGAGTATCCGGAGGATTGGTGTCCGACGTTTTATGGACCTCAGTCTGTCGATGGTGCAGACAGGGACCCCCTAGTTTAGGAGTGATTTTTGGGTTGGTAGCCGAGATCACTAAGACCTTAGTTATTGTTTTTATTAGCTTTTGGTACCGGATTTGTTCCCGGTTTTGGATTGAGACCTTGTATTATATATGATTCTGGATGTTGTTGTATTATTATTATTATTGATGTTGTTGTTGTTTTAGTAGCAGTTGTTTAGACTTTGTAGCTGTTAGTCTTCTGTGTTATCTTATCGTGCTTAGGTTCGTAGTTGAGTACTTGTGTTATCATTATGATATTGCTCCTCCGTTTGGAGTTGAGATCTTGACAGGTACCTATATATTGATTGCGTGAGATTGTTAGCTAGATAGTACACCTAGACAACGTTCTACCGCCGATGCTGCGGCGTAGGCTGGACGTACCCACGACTCATGTCCGATTTTTCGGATGCGGGTCGTGACACGCAGCTAGACTCGAGTCAAGCTATGTATCTTACGACATCAACTGCTTATATACCATAATGTTATATATTTTGAAATACCACTGATAAACGGAAGCGGAAGCGGGAGCGAAAACGAAAACAGTACATAAGTACATAATTTTACAAAAGTTTAGACTATGTTTTAGTTCAGTCCATGACTATCATATAACGGTATTATTAGTGATTAAACAATCTAGCAAGTTCTTTTTCTTTGATGAATAAGTAGGGTAGCAAGCCTACACGATTTAATTTTTCGAGTGTACACAATTTACAGCTCTGAAATATTCACAACATAGATACAAGGGCTCCTTAACCACTAGGGTTCCAAACCAAGCCTCCCCAAATAATATAAACTACAAGAGCAGAGTTGTGCAATCATTAACTAGCTCAATTCTTTCTTGCTGTGTGCAATTGGTTTAATTCAAACAAGGACTCTTTAACACAAACTAGTAACATGCACGGCCATTATATGTACATGAAAAAATAAAAAAAAAATATTATAAATACTGTCGTTTCTAAAAATTGAATTCAAAAAAAAAAAATCTATCTTAATCACTTGAATTATAAATAAATAATATTAAATAATTAAATAAATAAGTTTTTTTTAAATAATTGGTGAAGTTTTTACAAACACTTAAACGGAGCAATTTTGGATCGTTTATAAGTCTTCTAATAAAAGTATGAGATAAGCATACAACACAACACAACAGTTCTATAACAGTCAGTTCTTCTGCTGCTCAATAAATACAAAGACAACTTGTGCACTTGGAATGATTGATGGTTAACTACTATAAAAATGACATTAATTGTATTTTATTTTTATTTTATTTTCGGAAACAGACCTGTTCTGTAACCATTGGTGTAAAAAGATATAACGGAAACTTAAGAACAACAATCAATCATTGAACTTTAGCTTGAATCATTGAACTTTTAGTTTGAATTCAAAGACAAACAGGAACCCAATCATTAAACTTTTAAGGGCTAATTAGCCTTTCAGACCCTGAATTTTATATCGATTTAGAGTTTAAGTTCTAACATATTCAATTAGAAAATTTGATCCTTGAATTTTTTTTTCTAATTATATCCTCCTTTTCAACATTGGTTGGTGCATGTATTTATATTCATCTTAAGGGTAAAATGGAAAAAATGATACACAAAATAAAAATTAAGGATCTAAACTTTCCAATTGGACATGTCAGGACTGTATATTTTGGATATTGTATTGCTCTCTTTTGTTCTTGTTTCGTTGTTGATATCTTATCGTGCTTTTACTCTTCCCCTAGTTATTGTGATTGAGGCATATATATATTGCGTGGTTGCTCTCCTTTTGGAGAGGTTATATTGACAGATTTTGTGAGATATATATAGATTGTGACCTAGAACGAATCTTTACAGCGTTCTACCGCCGATTCTGCGGCGTAGGCTGGACGTACCCACGACTCATGCCCGATTTTTCGGGTGCGGGTCATGACAAATGGTGCATGTAACTGGCCCATAAAAGGAGCGCACGAGCGCCATGCGACGATACTGACGTGCTAAGTATAAAGTGCGCCAACAAAGTGCCACTTAGCGCCCTTGAGTCCGAGTCCAAGTCCGAGTCCGAGTCGGTAAGCCCCTTAAGGCTTAGCTCCTAAGAAAAACTTTCCAAAAGTGGTGACAAAATAAAGATTGTCATAATTGGGTTCACACTTAATCCCTCTAGAAAAGTCAACCCACATGGACCATCACCCCATGTGCATATACCAATATTAAGCAAAGTTATATATTGAGATATACACATTGGTGATTTTTTAATGTGGGACTAAAACTCCCAAAGCAAAGTGAAAAATACCAACATAAAACGCTCAATACTATATAGCAAAAAAAAAAAAAAAAAACTTCTTAGTTTGTTGTGGTGCTTATAATGGATGTTGTTATCTTACTAGGCCAACATCTTTGCTTAGACCTTTATCTAGCCACATGGGCGTATTATTTATTCCATTCATAAATAGTGAAAGTTTGGGAGACATTGGGCCCATGCAACACAGCGTGCATAAACTTTCGAGTGTTACATCGGGCTCTAAAAAAAACTACGGAAGGGTTGTAATTGTACCATATATACCATGTAAAATAAAATACATATCGACATTATTTCTTCCTGATTTCCAGCGGTGTATCCTTGTTCTCGCTTTTTTTATGTTGTATGTGTCAAGATTTGGGATGCTAGGTCGTAGAATAAGGGGTTGTTTGGTTCGAGAATTTGGAGCATTAAAGTCGTCAATTTTTGAATTTGGGACCACCTGGTTGTAGGATTTGTAGATAAATTTATTGTAATTTGACATAAACAGTAAATTTTTTCTGGCATGAAATGAGAATTTTTTTTCTCCGAAGTAGAGTGCCGAAGTGAAAATTTTCCATTCTCATTTCGTGCATTTGGTTGGAGGACCACTTCCTTTCTACTTTAAAAATAAAAAAAATATTATTCATGTAACTTCAACAATAAGTTACACTTTTTTCACTCATTTCAGTAACGAATCAAACACAAAACTTTAAAATTTACTATTTTTAACCTCCATTTCTTAAAACGAAAGATTTTTTTTTTATTTTGTTCTACTTTATTGTAATGCATACTCAAAATTAGATATATTTTGTTTTCAGTTAGTCGAACTAAATAACCGCTAAACAAAGCAGTCCGGAACCGCATTTTGTGTCAGCTGGACCTGCTCTCTGCAACAACAAGTGGTTGGAGCTCTTTCTGAAGGGTTTAGCTGTTGCCACCAGCGATCGCACCCATATTCTTGTTGGGATAGCTAACGTCACTGCACCTCGTGCACGGCCTTTCTGGTACTCCGACTCAGTGGTGTGGGGCCTACAAATTCCTGTCATGGCCATGGGCGCAATAGACAGAGAAAATTGTCCCAAACCCCATCATTGTATATTGGAAAAAGAGAAACGGGATCTCTAGGACCAACTTCAACTTTGGCCCGATAATGATAAATTGTCTTTGCTTGAGGTTGGGCTTCAGGAATTTGCGGCCAAAGTATTCTTTGGCTCAAAGACTGGAAGACAACACAAGAAGAGTATTAGTAGTATTATCGATAAGACGGGAATGTGGTTTCTGAAGCTGATGATATCCAAAGTTTGATGATCTTTACAACCTGTCGAACTATATATGTTACTGATTTCCTAGAGTTTATTTACAAGAGGTTCGTGACTGAGGAGGGCAACCGTTTGCTTTGCCGACCCATCACTCTGGAGGAGGCATATTCTACTGGAGACACAATTATAAGGGAATTCGGAGATAACGTTTCCGAAAATTGAACATATACACCACTCCAAACAATTCCAAAATTCGGTGTCGTGTTTGTGTCTGTATCACGTCAGACAAATGTCACACTCCAAAATAAAATGACATGTCAAAATCAACGTCGTGTCAGTGTTCTCGCGTCATATTTGTGTCCAAGCAACATAATCCAGGATCTAAAGACAAAGATCAAGATTCCAGAGAAACTATACCGATCTCCACACCAAGGCCGTTCAGTCCGGAGACCAGCACGTTCGATGCGAGTATGTGAGTCCTCCACTCCTCGACAGCTCCGGCCAGAAGGCGGCACTTCTTTTTTTGTCGACGGATGGAAAAAAAAGGAAGAAGAGGGACGGCAGCAACATAGAATTGAAAATAGGTTTTGGCTTAAGGAGATGTGTGTAAGGAGTAAAGAAGAGTGATGGCAGTAGCGCTGCAGCGGGCCCCTATTCTCTACGGATAAGTGACTTTATATATATTTTTTTTTACTTTCTCACTGGGGGCCTGGGACCCCAGTCGGCTTCAAGTGCGTCCACCCCTGGGAGTCAAGGTGTGTAAAAGTGCAGCCCAGCCCGGAATCTGCCACGAGCCCGGCCCAGAATCTGTCCGGACTGGGTCGGAGGATCCGACCCGCAAGCCCGACCCGGCCCGGCCAGGTCAATCCTCCGTTCTGGCCGAGTCAAATTCGGACGGCCTGGTCGGGTCGGCCCGGTTCAGGCCCGGTTCGGCCAGGTTCGGTTTTTTTAATAAAATAGTCGTTGGGAGGATTTTGACCAAAATACCCTCATTTTAGGGACAGTTTTTTGCCTGATTTAGGAATATTTTGGTCATTTTGCTAAAAATGACCAAAATATCCATTATAACAACTATTTTTTGGGGTATTTGGGGTCATTTGGTCCCAAAAAATTTCTATAAATAGTTAATAATTCATGAAAAATAAACACAACACAATTTCTTTCCTTGTACAAAATTTATTCCCTCTCTTACAAAGTTTAGAAGCAAGGCAATTATAAAGTTTAGAAGCAAAGCAATTACTGGAGTCCAACGTCTTTCCTCTCAACACATTTTCTTGCGACTTCTTTTGGAGGCTTCTAGCAGACGTTACAAGTAACTTTTTACAGAATAGTTTTTTTTTTCTGATTTGAGATTTTTCTTTTCTCTCTCTCTCTCTCTCTCTCTCTCTCTCTCTTTTGGTAGAGAAGTAATTAATTTTGCTCTAAATTTTTTTGAAAAATATTTATTTTAAATATGGACGGACAAGGTTCAAACCAACCTTTTAAAAATTATGACTATAATAATAATATGTTTAAAAATAATTATATTCCTGATTCTGCACCACCGACACAAATGTCACCTCCTGAAGTTAGGAGTATGATCACGGCTACAAATATTGCCAATAGAAAAATATATATTTTTATGAAAATATTTTACAAAAATATTTGTCACTGATAGTGAGGATGCACCGGTTTTAGATCCAAAAGATCAAAAACCAATACCTAAGGCTGCAGAATGTAAGAGATGTAAGCAGGTTTACAAATAAAAAAAATGATGGCACGGACATTTTAAAACAACACTACGAAAGTTGTTATGGCAAAGACACACTCAGACTACACAAACACAGCTAAGTACCGGTGGTCAAGGATCTTCTTTAGGTAACTTTACTTATTCTGATGCTCGTAAAAGATTGAGTTAGCAAAATTTATGATTTGTGAGGAACAACCATTTATATTTTGTGAGAGTGATTTCTCTTGTAATTATGCAAGTAATACCCTTAATCATTGTTTTACTAAAGTTTCTAGATCTATTGCCAGAGCAGAGGCTCTGGAATTTTTTTAAAAAGATAAGGCTTCTTTGAAAGAAAGTTTTATGCATATTAATAAATTTGCTTTAACTTCTGATATATGGACTACTAAGCAAAATTATGCTTATATTTGTATCACGGTACTTATAGATGGATGTTGCAAAAATGCATCGTTTGTCTTAAGGCCTTTAGAATTTCCACACACCGGTGCTGTAATCGGTGGCCCTATAATGCAATTTGTGCGTTGACACCCCCACTTTTCCAAATTAGGGTATTTGGATTATTTTTTAATATCTATTTATTTCTAGTGATTAATAATTATTATAGTACTATTTAATTAAATTGTAATTGGTGCTATTTACTTATAGTTAGTGGGCTAGCCTATTAAATAGACTTGACATTAATGAACCCAATTAGACTTGTCATGACAATTTATTGAGTCCAACATGGACTAAGTCCATTAGACCCATTTTCACTAATTAATTAGGAGGATTATAGTTAATTTGTATTAGTTAGAAGCCTTCCTAATTTACTCTTTCCTAATTAGAACCTACATGACACTAGTGGAGGGCTAATTAGACATTTGTTAGTAGCTTGGAAAGGGTGAAAGGGGCCGGCCACATAAAGAGGCTCTTCTCTCTCTCTCTCTCTCTCTCTCTCTCTCTCTCTCTCTCATCTTTGCATTCATTTTAGATCCCCAAATTCATAGATCCCCAATTCTCTCATTCCTCCATCAATCCATTTGCATTCTCTCTCATTTTTATCCCTCAAGGAGCATTGGAGCTTGGAGAAGCAAGGAGCACAAGGAGAAGGAGCTTTGGCAAGGAGATCGTGTTTGGATCGTGTCCGTAGAAATAATTCACTGGAAATCCATCTCTCAATTGTTAAATTCTGAATTCACCTTCCTTCTAGCTTTCAAATCATGCATTTGACTCTTAGGAACACCCCAATGGCATAGGGCTTCCTATAGGAACAAGTTCTAGGCTAATTGGATATGCATTATGATTTTTACATGGTGATTGTGTCCAAATAGGGAAAATTATGAGATTGACACATCAATTGTGTGTCATGAGACCAATTAGATCAAATTAGACTTAGATCGGGGTTGTGAAACTTGATACGTGTCCACAAATAGATACAAGTAGACCGTATCACGACACAGTATGATACGGGGTGATACATGGCCCAATTTGGATGATTTGTGTGATTTCTCTTTAATTTTTATGGTAGCAAGTTACTTTAGTTATATAATAGTGTGATTGTTATTTGCTAATGTTTATTGTGGAGAATAGAAGATTTTGTTATTCCATTTGGCTATGTATCATGGTATCCTAACTTTGCATGCTTAGTGTTTGTCGCATTGACTCTTGTGAATATGTGAGTATATATGCATACATATATTTTGGTATATAACTATACTATATTGTGTTAATAGGTGGTATTTTTTGTATGAGTATGATGTGTCTGATTTTTGTGTGTGTGACTAGTGTCAGTTGGTGACACACAAGTGTGTGTGTGGCAGTGATATTGTATTTATGGTTGAGCAGGCAGTAGAGCAACATCAGTAAGAGGAGGAAGGATATGCACCTTGGTACAGATCAGTGAGCAGTGCAGGTAAGTAGAGTTTGGTGCTCGAGTGTAGAAGGGGGTATTCAGGTGAGGTGCAGTAGTGACTGTGCAGTGTAGGTGCAGTGGGTTATGTGGGAGTGAGGTAGCCTTGTGCTGGACAGTGAGCAATTGTGTGTGTGTTTGTGTGTGTGTGTGTGTGTGTGTGTGTGTGTGTGTGTGTGTGTGTGTGTGTGCTTGAGGTGTATGTTTATTTGATAATCACAGCAACTTGTTAATAAGGGGAGTAGTAGTAGTTGCATTAGAGTTTGGGGATACCTGGGACCATATCACAGCAATAGCAACATAAGTTGCCAGTGTATCAGTCCTTTGTGAACCAATGTCAATTGGAGAAGTAGTGCCTGTGTGTTTTGAGTGCACTATTGGTAGTAGGGATGAGGGCAATTAGAGTATTTATTAGAACTAATAGGTGAGTGGTCTTGAGGTGTTCTTGAGTTAGTATCAAATATCTGATAATTGCAGTAAGTATTCGTTAGAGTTCAGTCACTAAGATGATGACAGTTGGGGGTAGGAGTGAATGAAGATTGAGGGTCCAGGTAAGTGGAGACTCAGGCAATGGCTGTAGGTATCAGTTAACACATAGTAGGTATCAGTCACAGTAGCTGTGGGATATGATGGAGTATACATTAGTTAGTGAATGTTAAGTCATCGGTTAGTAACAATAGTCATTATAGTACTCTCAGTTAGTGGTATTAGTCAAGGAGTGTTATGTTAGAGTTATTTAACTGTCAGTCAGTTAGTAAGGTTAGTTATCAGTTAGCTATTTAGTATTGGCTTGTTAGTTGTTAGTTTAGGACTGAATTATCAGTCAGTGTATTTGAATTAGTATTAATTAGCTCTACCAGTTAGTGATTAGATAATAGCATAGAGTATCAGTTGGTTTAAGTGGACTGCCTGTGTAGATTCTGATACCTTAGTAACAACAAAAAGTAGAAGTACCAGTTTAGTTAACTGTTTGTGTTAGTTAATTAGTTATTTACATATATTAGCTAATATTGACTAGTTAGTGGCCAACTTAGACCAATTGACCTTAGTGTAGACCTAGAAGCATGTATTGATGCATTTTAACTCATTTTTCTGTATTATACCATTTAACATGATATTTCCTAAATAAGATTGGATGAAACCAGCTTGGGCATCGAGAGACACATTTGCTCAGGACCAGAGGCGAGTACATCTCTCTATTAGTTTTCAGTCATGATAGTGTATATATCATATGTTTTAGAACTGTTTACTTGATTCTGACACAGTGGCTACACAGACTGGTACTAAATGGATCCTGTCATGGGATGTTATCCCCTACCGTATTTTGTGGGTACTCCTTTACATATATTTTATCGTGTGTATCGGGTATTGATTATCGTATACTTTGTGTTCACACACTGCTCATGTTCAGTGTACTTATATTCGTGTTCGTAGCGTATCGTGATTGGATCCATGAGTATTGATTTGGGACGGGGGAGTAGAAGTTGGTTATGTGATCAAGCCCAAGTGTATTCGTGTACATGTCGTTTACATATCATACGTGTAATCGAGTTACCATATTGTATTCGTGTTCAATCCAAACTGATCACATAAAGAACATGTACTCTATGACACATTAGCTAGTTTATCTATTTTTATTACTTGCAGTTATTCATATTACTTGCTCTTTCATTCCAGTACTTCAAATGTTCACTCTAAATCATTTCCATTCCTATTGCTAGTTATCTTATATTCTTTTTTATTGCTTGTCATATATTTTCTATCATGTATTTGGAACTGCTTTCAGAGTTTTGTACTTTGCTCCAATCCTGATTGAATATATTTTTCAGATGATTAGCTTGAGGAGCAGTGTCCCACTTACTACGGACCACAGAACGACAAGCCATTAGAGGATACTCTCCTAGAGCAGGAGAACCTAGTGACAGGGACTGAGGAGGCTTAGAATTATATTATTTAGTCATTGTATTATCCTTATTTTAGACTCATGACATGTATATTATTGCTCTTGGGAGTTGTTTGTGTTTAGACTCATAGTGTGGACTTGTTGTAAGCCCCCTGATTTTCATGAATTTCTAATTTGGTTTTTTTCACAATTTTTCGTAATTTTCTGGGATTAAAACCTAGGCTTTTGATAATTAAATAATTTTTAGTTTCTGTTAATTAATATTAAAATATTATGAAAATAATATTTTATGGTGTAAAATGGAAAACCGGACATAGGATAATTTTTCAAGAATTTATTGGACCCCGGAATCATTTTTAAAGCCCTGAAAACCGATGTAGAATTAAACCGAATTAAACCCATGCCAAACGCCCAACATCCCCATGAGAGCCGAAGCCAAGCCCAAGGAGCGTTGACCCAGCCCAAATCCTAGGTCAAACCCTAGTCCAAATTTTTGTATGTATAAATACATACTTTTCCTAGTTTTTCTCCACAAACAAAAGGAAAAGAAAAAGGAAAATCCCTAATCCCTAAAAATCCCTAATTTCCTAAACCTAACCCTAACCTCCTGTTACGCCCCAGTCCTAAAATACGTAGGACTAGGAATACGTAACACGCCCAGCCGTATATATATGAACTCCAATATATGGAAACTATATACACACGTACGCTGTAAATGAATATGCAATCCATCAGTGGTAATATACTGTCACAACAAGTCACACACAATCTATATCTCATCCACAACACAAATACTCAGTAGGAATAAAACTAGAATATAACTGGATACCAAAGTGTGTAACGAGGCTGTAGTCTGGTGGAAACAAATCCACTACAAAATGACTATACTGAGTAGCAACAAAATCTATAAACAGTAGTCATAATCACAGATACTCTGAGGGTATGATCTCCTCGGTCTCGTAAGTAGCATCCGGTCCAGGCCCATACTCTTGTGGAAGCTCCTGCTCGTCCATATCTGGAAAGTGACCAGGTCCTCAGAGGGACATAACAAGATACATAAAAACATGCCCATAAGTACTGAAATATAAACATCCATCGGGTCGCCTAACCATCTAAATGAATGCAGTTTGAGAACAACTTTCTACCAAGTGGGCTATCTGGCTTAAAATATGGGATTGACGTGACTCTCTTGGAGAATCAGAGGCCTCAAAGCATGTCATCTTTTGAACGACAGAGGCCGCCAGTAATATGTAGTGGTCATCATCACCCTTTCTCCGACGGAGAATCCGGGCGTTACAGAAAAGTGCAAAGGAGCCCAAATGCTTTACTTATTGTTCTCCCCGCCCCATGCTCTAAGCATGTCAGATACATGACACAATAATACCTCTAATAACTGCCAGGTCTACTAGCATACAAAGTTTTTATTAGCAGTCATTCCTGACGCATGGCCCTTACGTATAGGCAACCAACCCAATACGAAGTCCGAAAATCTATATGAGACTCACAACTCGTGTAATAACTGTGTCACGGCCAATGAATCCACGGATGCTCCATAATGCTAGGGTAGTCTTATAAAACAGGTCCAAAGTAAAATAAACATCTATATAGGCAGAATTAAATATGCATGTATCATTTTTTTGGAATGTAAATAGATGTATAATTGTAAACCCCCATTCCTGAAAAACAGTATTAGTTATTATTATTAATTATTATAATAATAAGGAAAAGAAAAACAAAAATTCCTATTGGACCAAACCCGCAACCCGTTAATCATCCCTGCATAAAACTCGTTTAGCAAAAATCCTGCAGAAACACTTTCATGCGTAAAAACCCAACCCGCCTAAATTCCTTTCTCTACGCACAAACCACTTTCGCACGTATAATAAAAGCAGCAGTGTACCCGCGTAAACTCTTCAGTTTTCTGCGCATAAAAACCAAAATCATGCGCCGCTTTCTATTTCCTCTGACGCGTATAAGACTACCCTGCGTATAATTCCTTTCCCGCGCGTAGTATCAGCAGCAAAAGCAAAACCCAATTTTGCTTTACTTTGCTATTCCACACGTGTAAGAATTTCATTCCACCACTCCTTAAAAGATCTTCTCAACCGCACACATAAACCAATAAGAAGAAAACAACAGCAATAGTTTCTTAACCATTAAGTAAATTCCACCGCCTCTTTACTCCTATATATAATTACAACTCCCAAACATTAACCCTTCTTCTTATCACACTTAACATTTCTTTGGACGAACACTTTACTGGACTTTACTCGGCAAGTATACCTTGCCACTGTACATCTATTTACATTCCAAAAAAAATGATACATGCATATTTAATTCTGCCTATATAGATATTTATTTTACTTTGGACCTGTTTTATAAGACTACCCTAGCATTATGGAGCATCCGTGGATTCATTGGCCGTGACACAGTTATTACACGAGTTGTGAGTCTCATATAGATTTTTGGACTTCGTATTGGGTTGGCTGCCTATACGTAAGGGCCGTGCGTCAGGAATGACTGCTAATAAAAACTTTGTATGCTAGTAGACCTGGCAGTTATTAGAGGTATTATTGTGTCATGTATATGACATGCTTAGAGCATGGGGCGGGGATAACAATAAGTAAAGCATTTTGGCTCCTTTGCACTTTTCTGTAACGTCCAGATTCTCCGTCGGAGAAAGGGTGATGATGCCCACTACATATTACTGGCGGCCTCTGTCGTTCAAAAGACGATATGCTTTGAGGCCTCTGATTCTCCAAGAGAGTCACGCCAATCCCATATTTTAAGTCAGATAGCCCACTTGGTGGAAAGTTGTTCTCAAACTGCATTCACTTAGATGGTTAGGCGACCCGATGGATGTTTATATTTCAGTACTTATGGGCATATTTTTATGTATCTTGTTATGTCCCTCTGAGGACCTGGTCCCTTTCCAGATATGGACGAGCAGGAGCTTCCACAAGAGTATGGGCCTGGACCGGATGCTACTTACGAGACTGAGGAGATCATACCCTCAGAGTATCTATGATTATGACTACTGTTTATAGATTTTGTTGCTACTCAGTATAGTCATTTTGTAGTGGATTTGTTTCCACCAGACTACAGCCTCGTTACACACTTTGGTATCCAGTTATATTCTAGTTTTATTCCTACTGAGTATTTGTGTTGTGTATGAGATATAGATTATGTGTGACTTATTGTGACAGTATAATACCACTGATGGATTGCATATTCATTTACAACGTACGTGTGTATATGGTTTCCATATATTGGATTTCATATACATACGGCTGTGGGTGTTACGTATTCCTAGTCCTACGTATTTTGGGACTGGGGCGTGACATGTTTTTGGTGGTGGCCCATGCAGGTCCTCGAATATATTGTCTTGGTTACATAATTGTACCAAGCAAGCCTGTGTATAGGAAAGATTTCAAGGATCTCATCCACACTTGACTAAAACCTCATTCATCCTTCCAACTATCCTATATTTTATTTTACGCCACAAATCCTTTGCTCTTGTTGGCATGTATTTTATGCTGCAGGAGATTACCTATTTTTGCGCCATAGTTAGGTATACTTTACGCTGCAGTTATAACAAACTGTTTTCCTACGATCCCTTAGTCTTTCTAAATCTGCGTATGCCATTACATAGGTAAATACCCAGCGTAAACCTGATGATCCCTGAACCCAGCGTAATTAATTTGATCAGGCGTAAGTATAAGGATGATGATAAGCGTATTTATCACTATCTTAGTCATTAAGAAACCAATCTTTTGCAATTAATGCAGAGATATGCTCCGAGCCCTGTGCAGCAACAGCCTTTGACGACCAGGTTTCTGTGCAAATCACCATCACAGCCGTCCTCTCGAATATTGTGTGGTACTTTTGTCAAATGTCATGTTTTCTGACAAATTCATCCAGGAAAACAAAAAGTTTCTTACGCTACCAAGTATGCTATACTTTACGCAGATAAATTTATGAAAACAGTAGTTATGCTCAGATTTATGCGCAGAACTTTTACGCATAGACCTTATGCTGATAAGTCCTGAACTATGTTTTATGCCGACGATCTAAAATCTTTACTTTACGCTAAACTTCCTTGGAGCCCTGCTCTACGCAGCTAGCTCTGAAGCTATATTTTACGCGGATAACTTTCCAGCATATTACATACTTCTACATCATATTTAATGCCTGTACCCTGTTTGATTCCCATACCTTGCCTAAACGATTATGTACATTAACTGCAGAAAGATGGATATGCAGAAAGAATGTACTATCACTGAGGGTAACACAACTCCTGGAGTCAATAATCTAACTCAAGGAGGGACTTCAACAAACCCTAGACTTTCAGGATCAGATGGACAGATTCATAATCCAGTTCCATCTGACTTACCCATTCCACCTAATGGGACTCTTCCAGTCTCATTAGCACCTCAGGATGGACAGACACAACTGTTCCAACTCTTCCAAATGATACTGAAGGAACAGCAACAACAGGCCGCCACACTAGCTGCAGAACAGAGACAGCAAGCAGCTGAGCAGAGACAAGAATTTCTGGCAACACTTGAAAGGATGGCTGCAAAGACTACTGTGCCAGCCCAAGCACTAGCTCCAGTACCACAAGCTAGAGTTGGTTCGGTAAAAGACTTTGTACAAATGGGCCCGAGATCATACAAAGGCAATGAGAATCCAGAAGAAACTACCAACTGGATTACTCACACTCGAAAGTTATTAGAGGCATCACAGCTACCTGCAGACCTATGGATGACAGGTATGAGGACGCTACTAGATGGTAATGCTCATCACTGGTGGGAATCCATGGAACGTCATTTGGGTACATAATAGACATGGGAGCAATTCCTGGAATGCTTTGAAAGAAAGTATTTTCCGGACACTGTCAAAGATGCATTATACGTTCAGTTTCTCCACTTAGAACAGGGGAACCGAACAGTGGACGAGTATGATACTGAATTTAGCCGCCTTAGCAAATATGGCGCTGCTCTGATACCAGATGACTTGGCCAAGGCTAAGAGGTTTCATCGTGGATTAACTAAAGAGCTCCAACATTATACTAGCTTCCAGTCCCGAATCTCTTATGCCGAGTTACTGACAGAAGCCAGATTACAAGAAACCATCAGCAAAGGAAAAAGAAGTCAGCTGAGGATGCCACAAGGACCGGCAAGGATACAACAAGGAGGACCTATTAGACGTCCTTTAGATCAGCAACAACAGTACCAACACAGAGCAGGACCGTACCAGATTTCAGAAAAACCCCAATGCAATTATTGTGGGAGACGCGGGTACCTCTCACGGGACTGTCGAGTCCGCCTAGGACAGTGTATGAGATATGGTTCTGGACATCATATATTGAAGGACTGTCCTATGCAACAAACATCAGCACTTCCACCTCCAATACAGAGGTTAGCACTTTCAGCACCAAGGCCAGCTCAACAGATGATGAGACCAGGAGCACCTCGACCTCCAACAACAGGGGGATTTTAGCGAGGATCACCGCTACCTACCCAGGAGGATCAGTACCTGAGGGCTAGTCATGGACAACCACAGAGGAATGGGCAAGCTTTTGCTATGGAAGTAGATGACATGGATCAGGAGATTGATGTTATAGCAGGTATCACTATTGCTTTTACTTTTCCTGCCGTAACATTATTTGATACGGGAGCCACCCACTCATTCATATCATCTAGTTTCATTGTCAAACACAATATTACCTCTACACCTTTACCTAGTTGTGTTAGAATTCTTACCGGAGGAGGAGTAGTACCTATTAGTAGAATTTATAGATCATGTCCTATAATAATACGTGGCAGAGAGATGAATGCCCGACTCTTAGTTCTTCCTATGTCTACTTTTGATATTGTGCTTGAAATGGACTGGATGAGCAAGCACCATACTTTCTTTGATTGCTTTGGAGGAAGCATTCTTTTTAAGGTACCAGGCCAGCCTGAACTTGATTTTGTACGAGGATCCACAGAAATCCTTAATGGTATGCAGCTTGCAATGGACGATATTATCTATCATCCCATTATTTCAGAATTTACAGACGTCTTCCCAGAAGAATTACTAGGATTACCCCCAGATAGAGACGTAGAGTTTTTAATTGAATTAACCCCAGGAGCAGCACCTATAGCATCACATGTTTATAGACTGGCAAAGAAGGAGATGGATGAATTAAAGATACAATTGAAGGAACTAGAAGAGAAAGGTTTTATTCGACCAAGTGCATCACCCTGGGGAGCACCAGTGTTATTTGTACCAAAGAAGGATGGGTCAGTACGTATGTGCATCGATTATAGAGCCTTGAATGCAGTGACAGTGAAGAATAAATATCCACTGCCACGCATTGATGACTTATTTGATCAGCTCAGTAGAGCCAAGGTGTTCTCAAAAATAGATTTGAGATCAGGATATCACCAGGTGAAGGTACGGAAGGAAGACATTTCGAAAACCGCATTTCGGACAAGATATGGGCATTATGAATTTCTGGTCATGCCATTTGGATTGACCAATGCTCCAGCTATCTTTATGGACTTAATGCATCGAGTCTTCCATCAATATTTGGATCAATTCGTGGTAGTCTTCATAGATGATATACTTGTCTATTCACAGAACCATGAGGAGCACGAGAAGCACCTGCGGATTGTTCTAGAGACTTTAAGAAGAGAGCAGTTATATGCGAAGCTCAGTAAATGTGAGTTTTTCCTGGACAGAGTCTCATTTCTTGGAAATGTTATTACATGAGATGGTATTTCTGTAGATCCAGGAAAAATCTCGGCAGTTGAGACATGGCCTGTTCCTAATTCAGCAGCAGAAGTAAGAAGCTTTCTTGGACTTGTGGGATATTACCGACGATTCATGAAGAACTTCTCAAGAATAGCAACACCTATGACTCGATTGACTTGCAAAGAGCAAGAGTTCATATGGACTAACGAGTGTCAAGCCGCTTTCGAGGAATTAAAGAAGCGATTGACTACAGCACCAGTATTAACTATTCCATCAGGATAAGGAGTATATGTGATCTACAGTGACGCATCAGGGAAAGGCTTGGGATGCGTATTGATGCAGCATGGCAAGGTGATTGCATATGCATTTAGGCAATTACGAGTACATGAGAAGAATTATCCAACTCATGACTTGGAACTTGCAGCAGTTGTATTTGCTTTGAAGTTATGGAGACATTACTTATATGGAGAACGGGTGGAAATCTATACCGACCACAAAAGCCTAAAATATGTCTTCACGCAGAAGGAGTTAAATATGCGGCAACGTCGATGGCTTGAATTGATGAAAGATTTTGAGATAGAGCTACATTATCACCCAGGCAAGACTAACGTTATAGCAGATGCATTAAGCCGAAGGCCAACAGCTTATTCCTTAACAACACAGAAGGAATTATTAAAGGATTTGCTTCTTGGCATTAAAGTATTATTACCCAGAGCAGAAGGGACACTAGCCAACTTGCAAATACAATCATCACTAGTAGAAAGAATCAAGACAATATTGCCTACAGACACTAGATTCAAAAGATTAAAAGAAAGAACAGAAGCCGGAGAGCAGACAGGACTGTGCATTCATGATGATGGGACATTACGATGTAATAATCGTTTATATGTTCCCAATAGAGAAATTTGATAAGGGCTGATGACAGAAGCTCATAGTTTAATATATTTTATTTATCCTGGAGGCACCAAGATGTATCGTGATTTACGACAATATTTTTGGTGGCATGGAATGAAAAGAGAGATAGCTCGCTTTGTAGCTAAATGCTTAGTATGTCAACAAGTAAAGGCGGAGCATCAAAGAACGGCATGGTTATTGCAACCACTCCCGATTCCAGAGTGGAAGTGGGAACATATCACTATGAACTTTGTCACGGGCTTTCCCAAGAGTCCAAGTGGTAAAGATGCAGTGTGGGTAATAGTAGACCGACTCACCAAGTCAGCACATTTTTTGCCTTTTAAAGTTGGCTAATCTACAGAAGTTTTGGCTGACTTGTATATGAGGCAGATCGTGAAATTGCATGGCATTCCAGTCAGCATTGTATCAGACAGGGACTCGCGCTTTACATCATATTTTTGGAGAAGTATGCAAGAAAGCCTTGGAACTCGTCTGAAGTTCAGTACATCTTATCACCCTCAAACAGATGGACAGTCAGAACGTACTATTCAGACATTAGAAGATATGTTAAGGGCCTGTATGTTAGACTTTGGGGGATCATGGGAGGACCACCTACATCTTGTGGAATTTTCTTACAACAATAGCTATCAGGCAAGCATTCAGATGGCTCCGTTTGAAGCATTGTATGGAAGGAAGTGTAGGTCTCCTGTGTGTTGGAGCGACGTGGGAGAACGTCAAATCCTGGGACCAGAACTAGTAATTAATACCGTGGAGACAATAAAGAAAATACAAGGACACTTGCGAGCAGCGCAAGATAGGCAGAAACAATGGGCAGACCTTCATCACCGTCCCTTGGAATTTAGAGAGGGCGATCATGTTTTTCTTAAAGATATCACCTACCAGAGGCACCATTCGATTCGGAGGGCGCGGCAAGTTAAGTCCAAGGTATATTGGGCCATTTGATGTACTAGAAAAAGTAGAAGAAGTGGCATATCGACTTGCGCTACCACCTTCACTTGAGGAAGTACATGATGTATTCCATGTATCGCAGCTCAGGCGATATGTAGCAGATAGCAGTCATATTCTTGACCATTCGGAGATCACCGTTGGGCCAAGCTTGACATATCAAGAGCAACCTGTAGAAATCCTTGATCGTCGAGAGAAGGTATTGAGAAACCAGTCTATTCCCTTAGTCCGCGTGGCATAGAAACATGGCTCGCCAGGAGAATCTACTTGGGAACGCGAAGATGGCATGCGCCAACATTTTTCGAACATATTCATAGACCAAGGTATGAATTACTTTGTTAATTTATATCTTCTACCAATCCTTGACTTTTATTTTACTTGGCTTAGTTTTAATTTCGAGGACGAAATTTTTATAAGTTGGATAGAATGTAAACCCCCATTCCTGAAAAATAGTATTAGTTATTATTATTAATTATTATAATAATAAGGAAAAGAAAAACATAAATTTCTATTGGACCAAACCCGCAACCCGTTAATCATCCCTGCATAAAACTCGTTTAGCAAAAATCCTGCAGAAACTCTTTTATGCGTAAAAATCCAACCCACCTAAATTCCTTTCTCTACGCACAAAACCACTTCCGCGCGTATAATAAAAGCAGCAGTGTACCCGCGTAAACTCTTCAGTTTTCTGCGCATAAAAACCAAAATCATGTGCCGCTTTCTATTTCCTCTGACGCGTATAAGACTACCCTGCGTATACTTCCTTTCCCGCGCGTAGTATCAGCAGCAGAAGCAAAACCCAATTTTGCTTTGCTTTTCTATTCCACACGTGTAAGAATTTTATTCCACCACTCCTTAAAAGATCTTCTCAACCGCACACATAAACCAATAAGAAGAAAATAACAGCAATAGTTTCTTAACCATTAAGTAAATTCCACCGCCTCTTTACTCCTATATATAATTACAACTCCTAAACATTAACCCTTCTTCTTATCGCACTTAACATTTCTTTGGACAAACACTTTACTGGACTTTACTCGGCAAGTATACCTTGCCACTGTACATCTATTTACATTCCAAAAAATGATACATGCATATTTAATTCTGCCTATATAGATATTTATTTTACTTTGGACCTGTTTTATAAGACTACCTAGCATTATGGAGCATCCGTAGATTCATTGGCCGTGACACAGTTATTACATGAGTTGTGAGTCTCATATAGATTTTTGGACTTCGTATTGGGTTGGCTGCCTATACGTAAGGGTCGTGCGTCAGGAATGACTGCTAATAAAAACTTTGTATGCTAGTAGACCTGGCAGTTATTAGAGGTATTATTGTGTCATGTATATGACATGCTTAGAGCATGGGGCGGGGAGAACAATAAGTAAAGCATTTGGGCTCCTTTGTACTTTTCTGTAACGCCCGAATTCTCCGTCGAAGAAAGAGTGATGATGACCACTACATATTACTGGCGGCCTCTGTCGTTCAAAAGACGACATGCTTTGAGGCCTCTGATTCTCCAAGAGAGTCACGCCAATCCCATATTTTAAGCCAGATAGCCCACTTGGTGGAAAGTTGTTCTCAAACTGCATTCACTTCGATTCCGTCAGTTGCGTCGCGTAGACTGTATGACCCTCTCGGTGCTCGTGGCAACTCGCTCGGTGCGTCGCGCCCTGTGGTGATCGCAAACCGCGATCCAAAAACAGAAAAAACAACGCCCTGTTTCACCCCGGAACTGAGTGCGCCCCACCAAACGGGACAACTTGGTCGCACGCGGTCTTTACCGAAATGTGCGCATCGTTGATACGGACGTGGTAGATTTTGCAGAAGTCGATTCGGATGTGCGTGCACACCGGAATCAACGCGTATCCGCCGACAACGCCCCGTATCCGTCCATTCTAGAACACGCTGTAACTTTGTGTACACACGTCGGATCAAGACAAAACTTGCGCCATCGGACTCGTAGCAATACGCTGGTCCTGTGACCCAAGTTTTGTTCGATTCTGAGAACGTTGACAAAATCGCGTATCGTGGGCCCCACAGGCTCCACTTGACGGGCGATTTTGTGACCGGCTAATCAGAATCTAATTCTGGAAGTTCCGTTGGGTATGTGTCATCATTCTTAACTTTTTGACACTGAGTTTGACAAATTTGGAGACCTTTGATCCTGACACGCTTTTCGGTGCAAAGTGGCCCACATTTGGACCCCGCTTTGACCCGAAAATGTCATTTTTGCCCCTGTGTCCAAATTGGACTTAAGGACAGACGTTTCTAGCTATTTGATATTTTCTGAATCTAATGGTGATATTTATTTCAGCAACCGGAGTAGTACCTGCAGATCACACTGAGACCAGAGCTACAGTTGGAGCCAGAACCCCAGGCAAGTGTACCTTGCCAAATCCTGCAGCTTTGCTACTTATTCCCTTGACTTATTTATACATCAGTGGGCAAGTATACCTTGCCAACTTACAGTTCTTGTTGCATATTTTCTTTATTTATTTATATTAATGTGCATGCTTGACCTAGGACTGTGTGACTTACTTAGCGTCCGATTATTAGTCGGGTGCTAACACCGTACGCGATGTTGTGTAAGTCATCTAGAGATGGACATTCGTGACCCTTTACATTCTCGTACTTGTCTTACCAAGTACATTATACCCAGGACACTTGACACTATTCATGACAGGATCTTCTGAGATATTCATGGTGATTCTGTATAGGATACAGACTTTATGACATATACATTATATTCCTAGATACTCTATGACTTGCTGCATTAGATATGATTGTGCATGACATGGACATGGTGTATTGTGGATATGAGACGTGTGATTACATTGGGTGGGGAGAGACACACAGGCTACAGGCTGATTATATATATAAATCCCCTATTATTGTGAGGCACAGGACTCTGAAGCCCGAGCTTGACCCATTACCGGATATTACTGCTACCGGCTCCCCGACACAGAGCTTGTAGTGGCTCAGCCTGAGTACTCATGATGCTCTCATCTTGTATTTTATATAGATGGTTATATAGCTTACCCTATTTATTTCATTATTGTTGCACTGCATTTAGTTTGGCTTGTATTTTCTGTACCTTGCTATGTCCCCTGAGGACCTGGATCCAGATTATGTCCCCAGGATTTACAGACGAGATCTATCCCGAGGTATACGAGACCGCAGCAGGAGCAGATACAGGAGCTGATACAGGAGCTGTACCGACCTTCGAGGACGAGATCACACCAGAGGACTTCTCCTGAGTATTGGCTTATTATGCTCATTTATTTCTATTTCCAGTTCCTTTATTTTCCAGTCTATTGCATTGATGTATCAGACTTGTTCTCGGATTGTTCTCCGAGACACTTTTATTGAGATTTGTTAGTTATTTCTATTTGCATTACTCTGGCATTTGATCTGTGATTATCTGTTGTGGATGAGAATAGCATAGACTGTGACTTGTATCATTGGACCTACTTATTGTTGTATTACAGCTTAAGCATGCCTCGATGGATCCATTAAATTGGGTTAGTCCATCGGTGTGTGCTGTTGGCCATTATCACGCGTCCGGTCCCTCGGTATTTTGGGACTGGGGCGTGACACTTGTGGATATTTGTGATTCTTTTCATCTTTCGATTTCATATCGTGCTATTTATTCCCCCTAGTTTGATATTGTGATTGAGTACTGGATTTATTAGCATATACCATATTGTTCCTCCAATTAGAGTTGAGATAGAATGACAGGTACCCTCATATATATATTATGTGAGATATTAGATAGCATTGTTGACCAAGATAGCGTTCTATGTCGTTCTTACGACGTAGGTTGGACGTAGTTCACCACTCGTGCCCTTATTCCGGGTACGGATCGTGACATGCATGAATTTGATATTCACAATAAAATATTTTCAAATTATTTTGATAATGCAAGCAGTAACACTTCTTCTATTAGTGTTTTGAAAACACAATTTATGCCTATGTTAGAAGGTAAACTTTTTTCATGTTAGATGTGATTGTCATATTATTAATTTGATTGTACAAGAATATCTTGAATTCTTTCAACTAAATTTAGAAAATCATAGATCATGTTTACATTGTTTGAACTCTTCTGCAAGTAGACAACAAGCTTTTAAAATTTTATGTACATAATATGGTATTACTTTTAGGCGATTTGTTAAGGATGCACCACATAGATAGAATTCTACTTATTTAATGTTGCAATCTTCCATTAAGTTTAAAGATTTTATTATATATTATTTTAATGCTAATCCTAGTTTTGATTATCAAGTAACTGAGAATGATTGGTTAATTGCTACTTTTATTTTAAATTTTTTGAATTATTTTACAATTTTACATGTATTATATCTGGAGTTTATTATCCAACTTCTCCTTTAGCTTTAACAAAAATTCTTAAAATGTCTCATTTATTTTATAAATATAGAAATATTCTTGGTTTTGATTGTGTTATTGCCAAAATGGAAGCCAAATTTTAAAATATTGGGGTGATATATCTCTTCTATATTGTTTGGCTTAGGTTTTTGATTCTAAGATTAAATTAGATGGTATATATATTTTATTAGACGGTTTTAAAATAATATGAGAGTTGACGTAGGTAGTTTGAAAGTAAAAATTAAGGATGTTTTAGATAGTTTAATTATTTTATATAAAGAAAGAGTTGTATCTACCCGACCCGGTACAACCATTTAAGGTAGTAGCTCTGGCTTTATGTCTAAATTATCATATGCTAAAGGTGTACTACAAAGAAAGAAACAAAAATAATCTTCTCAACCTATGCAAGAATTGTCCTTATATCTAAATTCTTATGAAGAAGATGAGGATGAATCTTCATCTTATTATTCAATTTTAGAATGGTGGAAGAGACACGAAAAAATATATCATGTACTTTCTTCTATAGCACGCGATATTCTAATGGTCCCGGTGTCCACGGTAGCATCAGAATCTTGTTTTAGCGCATGTTCAAGGATCCTAAGCAAGAAGAGAAGTCGGTTGTTGTCAGATATTTTAGAAGATTGTGTCTACGTTTAAGATTGGACTTGTGTTGAACAAAGAACTCAAGACTCAAAAGATAAAAGTGTCGATATCGCAGAGCTGGACTTTCGATCTCTTATTATAGATGACGCTACTGAAGGAGGAGCGGAGCAATAAACTTCAACGAAAGACGGACGACGATTTTTTTTAAAAGATTGTACATTTTTTTACAAGCTTTATGCAAATAAAATATCATTTATAATTTTTTTTTTACTTAATGTTATAATACATTTATAATTTTATTGCCATTAAGAAAAGAAATTCAGCT
Source organism: Iris macrosiphon (assembly GCA_036927795.1). NCBI lineage: Eukaryota > Viridiplantae > Streptophyta > Magnoliopsida > Asparagales > Iridaceae > Iris > Iris macrosiphon. The sequence goes on from JAYESA010000004.1 coordinate 324,923,066, forward strand.
TTTTATTACTTAATGTTGTTAGTTGTTTACATTTAACTTCTTTATGTCTATATATTTAAATTCAAAAAAAATAAATTTATACATTTTTTTTATAAGTTATTCAAAAAGATTTAAAAAATATTCAACTTATAAATATTAGATTTTAATTTATACTCAAAGTTATATAAATATTGATATAAAGAAATTAAATAAATTTTGTAACAAAATAAATTTATAAATTTCAAATTATACTAAGCATAAAACTTATAAATTTTAAATTATACTTGACATATAACTTATAAATTTCAATAAATTTATACTTAAATTTATATAAAAAAATTTCTAACAAATAACGTAAAAATTTCAAATTATACAAAAATAACTTAGTAACAAAAAACCTATAAATTTTAACTTGAATTTATTAACATATAACTTATATCATATAGATTATATATAAAATATATATAAATAAACAAAAAAAATTGGGCCGGCGGTCCTACCCTGACCGGGTAATGGGCCCAAGCTTGGTCGAAATTTTTTTTGATCGGGCCGGCCCTGCCCGCCTCTCCTCTCGGGTTGAGTCCGGCCCGGACCGAACCCGATCAAACCCGGTTGACTCGGGCCACGGGCTGGCACGGACCGGCCTAATACACACCTTGACCTGGGAGGAGGTTGAAACTACTGTTAAAAAGGCTGATCCTAACAAGACTCCTGGTCCTGAAAGTTTCAGTATGAAATTCTTCAAACACCATTAGGAGGATATCAAGCGTCATGTTTGATCCAAAATTCAAACATTTAAACATTCTTGTGTATATATGTGAGAAAATCTTGTCGAAATAATACTTCATGAAAGGATACCGTCATGATTCTGCCAAGAAATAAACCGGATAAAAAAACGATAAAAACCTTCTCAATAACTTCTAAGTAGAAAGTTTGTATGAAAACACATACGAAAATGCTATTTGGCATACGCTCGTGCACAACTGGTGCACGTGTGCGGCCGAGTACGCCGCCGTTGCCGCCTTCCTTCTCCCCCTCCTGCTTTGTGCCACCTCCTCCTACGCCGACCCTTCCGCCCTGCCCCCGTACTGTTCGGACATCCTCCGCCGTCTGCGTCGTCGCTGCAGCTGCCACCTCCTTCTCGGTTGACACCTCCCCCTCCCCCTACCACTATGTCCTTCCCCCCTACTACAACGTCGTCCTCGGCCGCGCGCGTACACCGATACGCTCGCTTGCCAAATAGCAGAGTTGAAAAACATACCCCCAAAAAGGTCAAAATCAAAGAAGCACTTTGATTCAAAAATTTGGATCCTATGATTTGTGTCGAAGGAATGTGTATCTGATACAGTGATATACATCAAACATATCTTGAACACTCCCAAATATATCATAATACACTAAAATAGATACCGATATCCATGTCGTCGTATCTTTACCATATTGTGTCCTATTCTTATATGTACAACATAGTCTAGATCAAAACGAATAATAAATTTCTAAAGAAAGAACAAAATTAAATAAATTATTCCAATAGAATTGTAGATCATAGAAAGAGAAAATAAAATTTGGGATATTTTTATTAAAATATTTTAAACTATCGCTTCGCTTTTTTTTTCTTCCACTTAATACATTATATTTTTTTATCAACCAAAGCACCATGGGCTATTTAAAAGTTTTCAAGTTCAACCTTTCGTTGCTTAATTGTTACGGACTGTTTAAGCCTATTTTACCCCTAAAAGAATTATACCAATAAAAAAGAAAAAAAAAACTAATCTACTCAAGAAAAATTAACCCAAATTAGTAGGAGGGCGGAGGCAAGGTGAGTGCAATGCAACGAGATTACACAGTAGCAACGTTCGATATAGAGTTGTGGGTTGTCATACGACGGGTCCTCAAGGATGGTATGATTGCCTTCTTCAAAAGATGAGATATTTCTTAAAAGATTTTTTTTTTCCTATTCTTAAGGATGAAATTTAACTTATGATTAGCTTTTAAAGTTTTGCTAATTATTATTAAAGTGTATATTATTATTCTAAAATAATATTTTTAATTCACTTTTAATTATCATTATTATGAAATAAATAAGTAAAGGGAAACGGGGGTGGTGTGTGTGTGTGTTGGGGGGGGGGGGAGGGGGTTGAGGGTTCACAAAAAAAAGTATGATACTTCAAAATATTTAAGTAAAACATTAAAATTAGAATATTTAGTTGATAAAAATAGTATAGTTAAAGTAAAAAAAAATTGTGTATGCAAAATTAATCACTAATATTCTGAAACCTTTTTGATTTGACTATCAAACAAAGTTTAAAATTTGAAGATTAATCTGAAGAACATGTGTACATATATCTTTTTCGACGAGACTGACACGCTTCCATAGTAGCTTCGTGGAGAAGATGACCTTGGGGTCCAAGCTAGGACAACCATGGTAGGAGCCTACCAGAACATAAATCTGCTTCCTCGACAATGATCTAAATCATAAAAAAAAAATTAAGAGCTTTAGCCACAAAACATACAAATTTTGTATGAAAGTTTGAGTTAACCAAGCAAAAGTTGATATAGAGAGAGAAGAAGTGGTTGGGATGATTTTAATCAGTATAGAAGGTCGAGTTAGTAAGTGACTAAATAATTTTTTATCCACAAATAATGAATTCTTTTTTTTTATAGAAAAGAAGTGTTATAAGGTATGATAGTTCAAAATATTTAAGTAAAGCATTAAAATTAGAATATTTAGTTGATAAAAATAGTATAGTTAAAGTAACAAAAATTGTGTATGCAAAGTTAATCACTAATATTCTGAAACTTTTTTGATTCGACTATCAAACAAAGTTTAAAATTTTAAGATTAATCTCAAGAACATGTGCACATACATCTTTTTCGACGAGACTGACATACTTCCATAGTAGCTTCGTGGAAAAGATGACCTTGGAGTCCAAGCTAGGACAACCATGGTAGGAGCCTACCAAAACATAAATCTTTGGGATAATTTTAAATCAGTATGGAAGGTTGAGTTAGTTAGTGACTAAATAATTTTTTATCCACAAATAATGACTTTTTTTATTTTGTGTTATAAATTTTTTATGATATCTAGTTATATATTGATACTTAGAAATATTTAAGTAAAAATTAAAAGAGATAATAGTGTTTAGACCCAGAATTTTATACCAACTTAAATTTTAAGCCATGACATGTCAAATTGCAAATTTTGGATCTTGAAGATAGTCTTTTCAGTTTAGCGTCGACAAAAAAAGAGTATGATAGTTCAAAATATTTAAGTAAAACATTAAAAATAGAATATTTAGTTGATAAAAATAGTATAGTTAAAGTAAAAAAAAAATTGTGTATGCAAAGTTAATCACTAATATTCTGAAACTTTTTTGATTCTACTATCAAACAAAGTTTAAAATTTTAAGATTAATCTCAAGAACATGTGCACATACATTTTTTTCGGCGAGACTGACATGCTTCCATAGCAGCTTCGTGGAGAAGATGACCTTGGAGTCCAAGCAAGGAAAACCATGGTAGGAGCCTACCAGAACATAAATATGCTTCCTAAGCAATGATCTAAATCATAATATAAAAAATTAAGAGCTTTAGCCACAAAAAATAAAAATTTTGTATGAAGTTTGAGTTAACCAAGCAAAAGTTGATATAGAGAGAGAGGAAGAAGAAGGGGTTGGGATGATTTTAAATCAGTATAGAAGGTTGAGTTATGTCACTCTTCGTTCTCAATATACGTATTTTGGAACGTATTATTTCTCGCTTGCATGTTATTTATTTGGTTGCATGAGACTAGACACATTCTTTGGTTTGTCTTGATTCTTGGTTTATGGTTTAAGTTGGTTTGGTCATGAGTTGAATCCATGGTCTGAACCTTAAACCCTAGCTATATAACCCAACTTCCTTCTCTCTCCCTCTTCATTCTTTCTTTCTTTCTCTCTCTTATGTTTTTCCCTCCCTCCATAGGCAAGTACAGCTGCATGAAAAATGGAGAAACCCTCTATATTATTAGTCTATTATATTTATTGTGTGATTTTAAGCATGTTTAGAACTTTGTATTTTCAGATTTGGTGGATGGAATGGTGTAGATCTGAATTTTTATGAGTGTGGGTGTTCTTGAGTTTTTCTTGCTTTTGATCTTCAAAAACTTATGGTTTTTGAAAACTTGTGCTTATGTTGAAGAGCATTTGATTTTGAGTGGTTTAGAACTTTATATTGCCGAATTTGGACCCCTGACGGAGTTTCCATGGAGAAAACCAACTTTCGGTTTGGAGTTTCCGTTATGGCCAAACTTGCTGTGGAGAAGATGAAGTTCCATGCGCCGAGCATCCAACATGCATCCATTTTGTTGGAGCATAGCTCAAGAACGCATGCGCTCTGAAACTCGAACTTTAAAAAGCTAAGTGTTAGAACTTTTGTGTTATCTCTCCTACGCGCATGGAAGTCATCTATACAGCCATGAGCTATGCGCCCCCCTTTTATTTGGACGCATGACTCAGCCCCGCCCTGGCACTTTTTTTGATTGTTTTGTCTTTTTTTTCTGACACACTTTATTGCTTGTCACATCCATCATTTCAGTCACTTCACTGATACTTTATTTATTGCCCGTCACTTCGGCACTTGTCCCGAAGAGTGAACTTTGTCTCGTTTATGCGCTCCTGACTTCATGTGATTTTATGCGCCCCGAATCTATGCAGCGCCCTGATCATGCGCTTGTTTGGTTCATGCGTCTGACCTTCATGCGTACGACTTCATGCGCGTGTTATCCTTAGCGACCCTGTCACACCCGTTTCCAGATTTGGTATTTCTTGAATTTTTAATATTTAAATTTATTTTCTGATAATGTATTTCTGTTGTAGTTGCATGATATTTCTGTCATTTGTATTTATTCCTGTTTTCTAGAAAGACTACACGAGACTCGTAGAATATCCATTGGCATTGCCAAAGACCCGGTTTAGGACCCGCATGTAGAATGGACACTTGGTTCGGTTTATTTTGGTTGAACCCATGGCTAGGCCATCTCCCCCTCTCCCTTTGTATAAATATGAGAGTTTTCTCTCTCCTCCATCTTTCTTCTTTATTTCTACTTTTTTTTCCTTTTTCTCCTTACTTTCTCCCTAGACCGAACCCTAACCCTAGAAGAGGATGTGATCACTTGGACCATGAGAAGTAGAGGCTAAGAAGTCACTCCAGGCAAGTACATCTTACTCAATGATTAAGCCATAGATTTTTAGATTTTTGCATATATGTATTATTTAAAAATATGTTTGATGGGAAATATTCTTCTTCCCCTTTAATTTTAGTTCTTGGAGTTTTTGATTTTGATGTACAGTTTTAAGTAGATCTGTGTTTCAAAGTTAGGATTGTTTATGGGTTTTATTAGTTTTTCTTGGATTTGATATATTAAAACTTAGTTTTTTTGAAAACTAGTTATTTTGTACGATAGAGCTTATCATTTCGTGCAATTTGGCTTTTGAATAATTGGATTCAGAGTTAAAATAAAGATTTTATAAAGGAAATAAGTTTTTTAGAATTTTTTTTGGAGCTTTTTCCATGGAGTTGGTGTTGTTGTGGGACGATGGGTTCCATGCGCCCAGCTCTATGCACCCTTTTCCAACATGCGCCTATTTTGTTGGATACATGACTGATTTGCATGCGCCATGCATCCCTGCGCCCTGCATCCATGCGTCCTGCATGCGCCCTGCATGTCTGCGCCCTGCATGCGCCCTATATCCATGCGTCCTGCATGCGCTCTACATCCCATGCATACTGCATTTCCTGCGTCCAGCATTCCCTACATACGTCCAGATCGCATAAGCGGCCAATATTTTTATGCGCCTAGTTTTATCATGCGCTCCTTCCATTTGTGTTTGGGATGTTTCTTTTTATATTATATAATTGGATGTTGTGCTTTTACTGTCACGTCCCAGTCCCAAAAATATACGGAACTAGGCCACGTGGCATTGGCCAGCTGACACGTCACTAAGGGATTACCCAATTTAATGGACCCAAAGTGATGTGCTACGCTGTCCTAAAATACTACAAGTCTAAGTACAGGTAAATCTATCTCATCCACAGGAATATCATGAAATATGGAAAATAGTGCTGAATATATATATAGCTAAGTTTGAAATGTCATAATACAAATCAGATAATATCTGGTGGGAACAAACCCACTACAAAAGATAAGCAAAATAAGATAACTAGTGCATCGTCCTCGAAATATGTAGCTCCAACTCCAGTGTACTCAGGCAGACTCTGATGGTGTCACGCCCCAGTCCCAAAATACGTAGGACTAGGTCACGTAACCATGCCAGCTGGCCCGTATATATGGCAACTCCAATATATGGAAACCATATATACGTGCGTACGCTGTACAATGAACAATAATTCATAAGTGGTAAAATTAATTACAAGTCACAGGGTAATATCTAAATCTCATCCACAGAGTCAAATAATCATGAATAATCAATAACCATGTAACTAGATAACAATATAAAGTAACTAGAGAAAGACAGTCGGATGGAAATAAAACTACTGCCGAAATAGAATATAAAAAAGAACCAGATACACACCATATAAGAACAACATCTGAAAATCACGAGGCTCGAAGATCTCCTCAAAATATACGTAACATGTCCGGATCTGTGCTCCTGCGAATACTCAAGAACATATACACCTGGCAGGGGACCAGGTCCTCAGAGGGACATAGCAAGATACAGAAAAACAACATGCCATGTATGTAAATACTGAATAAATAAATGGGGGTGTGCTAACCATCTAAGTGAATGCAATTTAAAGACCTTGTAGTACGCATGGGAATGTGTAGGCTTGACATATGCTGACGTAATTCACCAATCGTCATGACTGGCTAGTATATGTGTCATATGCCCCCGGACACACGGGTAGCTCTGCAATCGACCATCTCCGAGGAGCATGGTACGAAGGATAAAAGACTCAAGAAGGGGCTGTCCCATACGTCTACTAGATATCTTTTCCGTCCAATATAGATGTACAAGTCGTAAAAACGACGTGGACACCTCCTACTATGATGCAAGTCTCAATAAAATAAACAACTGAGCTAAATACCTCTACACGTGTTGCTCACACTGATGGCCAGTCGCGCATGAGGCACGCGTCCCTACATGTACTCACTCGATGACGTGTAATGATACGTATCAAGACCTGGGAAGTTATATCAATAACTTCATAATTTTAGGTGGGTCTACTAGACACTAGGTCAGACACAAGTCCTAACGTCAACGCCTTCGTTGACTGCACCCGAGTCTGCTCGGACGCGCACATTTATATAATATTAAAATAAATAAATATGTAACTAGCAATAACTGAATTTAAACAGTACAACAAGGCAAGGTATACTTGTCTGGCAAGAGCTGCAAAATATAATGTCCAGATGTCAAGTGCCAAAAGTCAGAACTATGGCCTCAGAATAAATGTCTCCGGATACTGAAATAAATATCACTAACAGTCTCAGAAAATATCAAATAGCTAGAAACGCCTGTCCTTGAGTCCAATTTGGACACAGGGGCAAAAATGACAGTTTTCGGTCAAGGCGGGATCCACATGTGGGCCGCTTTGTACCGAAAAATGTGTCAGGGTCAAAGGTCTCCAAATTTGCCAAACTTAGTGTTAACAAGTCAGGAACGATGATACGAACCCAACGGAACTTCCAGAATTGGATTCCAATGAGCCGGTCACAAAATCGTCCGTCAAGTGGAGCCTGTGGGGCCCACGATACGGGATTTTGCCAACGTTCTTAGAATCGAACCAAACTTGGATCATAGGACCAGCGTATTGCTACGAGTCCGATGGCACAAGTTTTGTCTCGATCCGACGTGTGTACACAAAGTTGCAGCGTGTTTCAGAACTGACGGATACGGGGCGGTGTCGGCGGATACGCGTTGATTCCGGTGTGCACGCACATCCAAATTAACTTCCCCGAATTCCTACACGTCCGTATCAACGTCGCGCACATTTCGGTAAAGACCGCGTGCGACCAAGTCGTCCCGTTTGGCGGGGCGTACCTAGTTCCGGGTGAATCGGGTCATTGTTTTTCCTGTATTTGGATCGCAGTTTGCGATCGCCATAGGACGCGATGCTCCGAGCGGGTTGCACGGGCACCGAGGTGGTTGCATAGTCTATACGACGCAACTGACGGAATTGAAATCGGAATTACGAGGAGGGAGAAAACGATACCTGAACAGGGCTCCAGAAACCGAATTCTTCGTGTCCTCGTGAGTCGTCTTGTCACAGGATTTGTGTCCTGGACGTGTCCGGGCCGTGTCCAGCTGCTGTACTGTCCTGGTTACTGTGTCCGGTCAGAGTTCAGCGGGGACTCGCCGAGGCTTCGCCGTGACGGCTCAGGGCGTCGCCGGAGGAAGACAAGTGGTTGTGATGGGTGGTGGACATGGTGGTTTGAGGTGCTGCTCGGGACCGTGGGGGAGGAAGTCAGGGAGGAGATCGGGGGGAGCTGGGGAGTCGTCAGGCGGAGGGTGGCTGGGTGCTGGCCGGACGGGGGAGTGGCCGAGGAGGTGGAGGATGTGGTGGAGGATGGGGCGGAGTCGAGCAGAGGGGGGGAATGTCGGGTCGGGGAGGAAGGTGATGGTGATGATGATGGTGGTGAAGGGTGGTGGTGAGAGGAGGAGGAGGAGGAGCGGGTCAGGGGGGGTCGTGGGGGTGGAGGAGTCGGCTGGGCGAGGCCGGGTGTCGGGGAAAGAGGAGGTGGTGGTGGCGTTGGTGCTGGTGGTGGAGGATGGTGATGGCGGCAGGCTGAGATGGGGGTGGTGGCGAACTGGGATGGGACCGGAGGAGAGAGGAGGAGGAGCTGGGGAGAAGGAGAGAGAGGGACCTGAGCGGGGGGGGGGGGGTCGGCTCCGCCGCGGGCGGCGGTCGCGGGGTGACGCCGGCGAGGGGGGGGGCTCGCCGCCGGCCGGGGGGGGATCGGCTGCGGGCTGGGGGAGGGTAGGTTTTTAGGATTTTATTTTTCTTTTCTTTTCTTTTATAAAAGAATTTTATTAATATAATAAGTAAAATATCTAAAGATATTTTACAGGATATTTTGTGGATATTTTCGAGATATTTGCGGGATATTTTTGGGGTCTTTTCGGGTGGGTCCCGCCTCCAAATGGACGGTGCAGGTTCACCAGTCAATGAGGGGGTGATACCTCGCACTAAAATTTACAGGAAAGTCCCTGTAATTTCATAAATTGCGTAAAGTCCTAGTTTTGGAAAATTGCGCAATTACGAAATTGTCTGAAAAAATACCCGATTCCTGAAAATTCTAAAATTCACAGGATTGAAGGAAAATTGCTGTGTGAGGGTCCCGAGGGGGTGGGGGTGAGTCTGGGCAAGGGTTGGGCCTGGTTTCGGGGTGATACGGGCCATCATATTTATTTAATTAAATAAATACTGCGCACGGTGTTCTCTAATTATTTAGAGGCAGGTAGGGTCATAATTTTTCTACGGTGTCAATACACTAAATGTAGTATACTCAGTGTAGAAAAATAACGTATTTTTGTCTGGGCAAAACGGTTGCATGTTGGGCCTCAAATCTCTATTGGAACAGGGATGGGTACAGGTCTGGGAATTAAAATAGGAATTAAATACGGGCGTTTGCAACGAGATTTGTGCGTCTCATACGAGGCTCAAAACTAAGTATCTGAGAGTTGCACAAAGTGCAGGATAGTAGGCTGGCATGTCTAGGAGAGGTATGCGAACTTTGTTCGTGGATAACAGTCAAGGTAAAGCTCCAAATAATTAGGTGATGGACAGGTGCACAAGTCAACAGGATATGCAAGCAAAAATTAATTAATAAATTGCAATAAATCCTAAATTGTTAAAAATATTCCTAAAATACTGGAATCTGGTCGAGGGGGTTTACAATCTACCCAACTTATAAAAATTTCGTCCTCGAAATTAAAACTAAGCCGGGGTAGAAGTCAAGGACGGCATAAGATATAATTTAACAAAGTAATTTATATCTTGGGTTACGAATAGGTTCGAAAACGTTTATGCATGTCGTACTCGTGCTTCCAAGTAGATTCTTCTGGCGCGCTATGCTTCCATGCTACGCGGATCAAGGGAATAGACTGGTTCTTCAATACTGTTTCTCGATGGTCAAGGGTTCCCACGGGTTGCTCTTGATACGACAGGTCTCGTCCTAATAGTGATCTCCGGATGGTTGAAAACATGACTGCTGTCTGACACATATCGCTTGAGTTGCGACACGTGGAATACATCAAGTACTCTCTCAAGTGAAGGTGGTAGCGCAAGTTGATATGCCACTACTCCCATTCTTTCTAGCACGTCAATGGTCCAATCTACCTTGGACTCAACTTGCTGCGTCCTCTGATTCGCATGTGTCTCTAGTAGGTGATATCCTCATAAAGACATGATCGTCCTCTTTGAATTCCAAGGGACGATGATGACGGTCTGTCTACTGCTTCTGTCTGTCTTGTACTGCTCGCCAGTATCCTTGTATATACTTAACTGCCTCTTCGGTGTTGACGACCAACTCTGGTCACGCGAATCCTTGTCTGGTACAATGCTGACTGGTATGTCGGTCCATAGGAATTTTTGATCCTTACAAGTCAACATAGTCATAGGTGCTGCTATCTATTCAGGAGTCAATCAATTGTTTGTTCAGGTAAAATCCATTTAGACTCCTGACAGCAAAAAGATATATTCTTTATCGTAACACTTGAGTTCTGACTTGACCCAAGTTACGAGGCAAAAATAAAAAAATTTCTTATGCTGTCATAGGGATGCACGTACCAGGAACGTAGATAGATAGGTAGGTAGGTAGGTAGGTAGCGAAGGTCATCCTAAAGGTAGCACCATATTAAACTGCAATCAAATCTAATAATAGGGTTTGGTAATTATCCAGAAACAAACTAAAATGGTTACAGAAACAATACACTATTCGTATTTATACTAAGCACGATGTTTCGTCTTTCCGAAATAAGGGAAGACGAAAAACAATAATCAAGAGTTCAAGGGGGAGATAATAGATTAGAAGTGTGGGGATCAATGCGTTTAAAGAATTCAAGTGGGAATTGTCAAGGCAATTGTGGATTTGAGATGCTATTTTGGGAATCCCTATTCACATATTCGGATCAGCACAGTTATGTAGCTGATACGATATGCTCAGGCATAACTAACGGGCAAGTACATTTATCTACTAATCACTATATATCTCAATCCACGTAAAATAGTTATACGAAGGGCGAACCAAGTGCACTATGGTTGATCAGACTGTAATACACTGATTCTGAAATGTATTAGTGTAGTACTCCAATAATACATCTCTCAAGAACAAGCTTGATAAAGAATAAGCTTGCGAAACTAGGCTATAATAGCGGCATAAGTCAAGGTAGTACGGTAAATATAAGTACGCTAGATTATGATATGAGAAATACAAAACAATTCATATTCACAAAAAGACAAATCTCTACAATCTCTACAATCTCTACAATTATTATTCTAACTCCTTGTCTAAGTCGCTAGTTGACCCAAAAGAGGTATGGCCTTCTAAGTTCTATACTCTTAATATACACTATAGGTTGTCCGCCTAAAACAGAGATTCCAAGAAAGTCCGCGTAAAGTAGGGGTTCGAGGTTGTCTGCGTAAAACAAGGATAAAAATAATTTGGCGTAGAGTATTAATCCGAAACTGTCTGCGTATAACAGAGAAGCGTAAGGGAGAGCTTCAGGGCTGTCCGCGTAAAAGTCTGCGGGTAAAGTATTGCCTAAAGGTTGTGTAAAAATCTGCCAGCGTAAAAAGTTTAGCATACGCTGCAGCGTAAAGTTGTACAAGAAACTCATGAGTTTGTCAGTCAAGTTAATGAATCATGTCATCTGACAAAAGTACTTGCACAACGATCGAGGGGATGGTTTGATGATAATTTGCACGGAGTTCAAGGTTGTCGTTAGTGACTTATTGGATACAAGTCATCTACGCTCGAGGTGAGACAAAACCAGATGTCCTGTCAAAAGCTGTTTCTTTTTGCACAGGGCTCGAGGCGTATCTCTGCATTTAATGCACGATATTTGGTCAACTGGGGAAAGCTAAGGTTGTAACAATTACGTTCAGATCCTATCATTATATTTCGCCTAATCAGGTTACTCTACGCTGGTTATCTATGAATCATCAGGTTTGCGCAGGGCAGTTACCTACGTGGCTGACATGATGCGTCATACGCAGGATAAGGAAGACTAAGGGCGGCGTAAAGGGGACAAGCTTCTACATGATTTAGCTTTTACGCCAATTAGGCAGGGGTTGCTCTTATGCTAACAACGGTCAAATGGGTTTTACGCCAACAAGGGTAAAGAGTCTCTGGCGTAAAACTCTGGTTATCCAAGCATAGGATGAGGGTTTCTGTCCTAGTATCCAACCTTGAATTTCTATTAGTTTCTTAAGACTAAGGTCAATACTATGGTCAATCTCTAACTAATCCTAGTAGTGTTTATACTATACTCAAGTCATACATAAATATGTCAAGGGATAAGGGTAAGTTAATCTATAGGTAGGTGGTGCTAGGGTTCATTAGGTAATACGGAAGACTAGGGTTCATTAAGTAGTCTGAACTTAAAGATATGACAAAGCCCTAGTGGTGATCTTAATAGGAATACTACTCTAATTATCATCCTATCAACAAGGATTCCTATATTCTAGCAGGGCTATACTTAAGGATTTATCAGGGAAGCACATGAATCAAGCAGGATGCAATTATGTAAGTAGGACAGACTGGAAGGAAGATAAGTCATAGTCAATTTTTGGATGAGATTCTAAACTCTAATCCTAGGTGCAGGCTTGCCCGGTACAGTAACATAACCGAGACAATATGCTCTGAGACGCAGGCTTGCTCGGTACAGTAACGTAACCGAGACAATATGCTCTCGACCTGCATGGGCCACCACTAAAAACATGTCACGCCCCAGTCCTAAAATACGTAGGACTAGGTCACGTAACCATGCCAGCTGGCCCGTATATATGGCAACTCCAATATATGGAAACCATATATACGTGCGTACGCTGTATAATGAACAATAATTCATAAGTGGTAAAATTAATTACAAGTCACAGGGTAATATCTAAATCTCATCCACAGAGTCAAATAATCATGAATAATCAATAACCATGTAACTAGATAACAATATAAAGTAACTAGAGAAAGACAGTCGGATGGAAACAAAACTACTGCCGAAATAGAATATAAAAAAGAACCAGATACACACCATATAAGAACAACATCTGAAAATCACGAGGCTCGAAGATCTCCTCGAAATATACGTAACATGTCCGGATCTGTGCTCCTGCAAATACTCAAGAACATATACACCTGGCAGGGGACCAGGTCCTCAGAGGGACATAGCAAGATACAGAAAAACAACATGCCATGTATGTAAATACTGAATAAATAAATGGGGGTGTGCTAACCATCTAAGTGAATGCAATTTAAAGACCTTGTAGTACGCATGGGAATGTGTAGGCTTGACATATGCTGACATAATTCACCAATCGTCATGACTGGCTAGTATATGTGTCATATGTCTCCGGACACACGGGTAGCTCTGCAATCGACCATCTCCGAGGAGCATGGTACGAAGGATGAAAGACTCAAGAAGGGGCTGTCCCATACGTCTACTAGATATCTTTCCCGCCCAATATAGATGTACAAGTCGTGAAAACGACGTGGACACCTCCTACTATGATGCAAGTCTCAATAAAATAAACAACTGAGCTAAATACCTCTACACGTGTTGCTCACACTGATGGCCAGTCGCGCATGAGGCACGCGTCCCTACATATACTCACTCGGTGACGTATAATGATACGTGTCAAGGCCTGAAAAGTTATATCAATAACTTCACAATTTTAGGTGGGTCTACTAGACACTAGGTCAGACACAAGTCCTAACGTCAACGCCTTCGTTGACTGCACCCGAGTCTGCTCGGACGCGCACATTTATATAATATTAAAATAAATAAATATGTAACTAGTAATAACTGAATTTAAACAGTACAACAAGGCAAGGTATACTTGTCTGACAAGAGCTGCAAAATATAATGTCCAGATGTCAAGTGCCAAAAGTCAGAACTATGGCCTCAGAATAAATGTCTCCGGATACTGAAATAAATATCACTAACAGTCTCAGAAAATATCAAATAGCTAGAAACGCCTGTCCTTGAGTCCAATTTGGACACAGGGGCAAAAATGACAGTTTTCGGTCAAGGCGGGGTCCACACGTGGGCCACTTTGTACCGAAAAATGTGTCAGGGTCAAAGGTCTCCAAATTCGCCAAACTTAGTGTCAACAAGTCAGGAACGATGATACGAACCCAACGGAACTTCCAGAATTGGATTCCAATGAGCCGATCACAAAATCGCCCGTCAAGTGGAGCCTGTGGGGCCCACGATACGGGATTTTGCCAACGTTCTTAGAATCGAACCAAACTTGGATCATAGGACCAGCGTATTGCTACGAGTCCGATGGCGCAAGTTTTGTCTCGATCCGACGTGTGTACACAAAGTTGCAGCGTGTTTCAGAACTGACGGATACGGGGCGGTGTCGGCGGATACGCGTTGATTCCGGTGTGCATGCACATCCAAATCAACTTTCCCGAATTCCTACACGTCCGTATCAACGTCGCGCACATTTCGGTAAAGACCGCGTGCGACCAAGTCGTCCCGTTTGGCGGGGCGTACCCAGTTCCGGGTGAATCGGGTCGTTGTTTTTCCTGTATTTGGATCGCAATTTACGATCGCCACAGGACGCGATGCTCCGAGCGGGTTGCACGGGCACCGAGGTGGTTACATAGTCTACACGAAGCAACTGACGGAATTGAAATCGGAATTACGAGGAGGGAGAAAACGATACCTGAACAGGGCTCCAGAAACCGAATTCTTCGTGTCCTCGTGAGTCGTCTTGTCACAGGATTTGTGTCCTGGACGTGTCCGGGCCGTGTCCAGCTGCTGTACTGTCCTGGTCACTGTGTCCGGTCAGAGTTCAGCGGGGACTCACCGAGGCTTCGCCGTGACGGCTCAGGGCATCGCCGGAGGAAGACAAGTGGTTGTGATGGGTGGTGGACATGGTGGTTTGAGGTGCTGCTCGGGACCGTGGGGGAGAAAGTCAGGGAGGAGATCGGGGGGAGCTGGGGAGTCGTCAGACGGAGGGTGGCTGGGTGCTGGCCGGACGGGGGAGTGGAGGATGTGGTGGAGGATGGGGCGAAGTCGAGCAGAGGGGGGGAATGTCGGGTCGGGGAGGGAGGTGATGGTGATGATGATGGTGGTGAAGGGTGGTGGTGAGAGGAGGAGGAGGAGGAGCGGGTCAGGGGGGGTCGTGGGGGTGGAGGAGTCGGCTGGGCGAGGCCGGGTGTCGGGGAAAGAGGAGGTGTTGGTGGCGTTGGTGCTGGTGGTGGAGGATGGTGATGGCGGCAGGCTGAGATGGGGGTGGTGGCGAACTGGGATGGGACCGGAGGAGAGAGGAGGAGGAGCTGGGGAGAAGGAGAGAGAGGGACCTGAGCGGGGGGGGGGGGGGTCGGCTCCGTCGCGGGCGGCGGTCGCGGGGGTGACGCCGGCGAGGGGGGGGCTCGCCGCCGACCGGGGGGGGATCGGCTGCGGGCTGGGGGGGGTAGGTTTTTATTTTTCTTTTCTTTTCTTTTATAAAAGAATTTTATTAATATAATAAGTAAAATATCTAAAGATATTTTATAGGATATTTTGTGGATATTTTCGAGATATTTTCGGGGTCTTTTCGGGTGGGTCCCGCCTCCAAATGGACGGTACAGGTTCACCGGTCAATGAGGGGGTGATACCTCGCACTGAAATTTGCAGGAAAGTCCCTGTAATTTCATAAATTGCGTAAAGTCCTAGTTTTAGAAAATTGCGCAATTACGAAATTGTCTGGAAAAATACCCGATTCCTGAAAATTCTAAAATTCACAGGATTGAAGGAAAATTGCTGTGCGAGGGTCCCGAGGGGGTGGATGTGAGTCTGGGCAAGGGTTGGGCCTGGTTTCGGGGTGATACGGGCCATCGTATTTATTTAATTAAATAAATACTGCGCACGGTGTTCTCTAATTATTTAGAGGCAGGTAGGGTCATAATTTTTCTACGGTGTCAATACACTAAATGTAGTATACTCATTGTAAAAAAATAACGTATTTTTGTCTGGGCAAAACGGTTGCATGTTGGGCCTCAAATCTCTATTGGAACAGGGATGGGTACAGGTCTGGGAATTAAAATAGGAATTAAATACGGGCGTTTGCAACGAGATTTGTGCGTCTCATACGAGGCTCAAAACTAAGTATCTGAGAGTTGCACAAAGTGCAGGATAGTAGGCTGGCATGTCTAGGAGAGGTATGCAAACTTTGTTCGTGGATAACAGTCAAGGTAAAGCTCCAAATAATTAGGTGATGGACAGGTGCACAAGTCAACAGGATATGCAAGCAAAAATTAATTAATAAATTACAATAAATCCTAAATTGTTAAAAATATTCCTAAAATACTGGAATCTGGTCGAGGGGGTTTACAGATGGCATCTCCTCTAACTGTTTCTCAGGGGCATCTCCAGTCTCCTGTCCAGGTCCATGTACTGTGGGGTAGAGTGTCTCATCTAAACCTGGCAGGAAACCAGGTCCTCAGTGGGACATAACAAGATACAGAAAAGTATGCCATGTATATGAATACTGAATAAATATCAGGGTGTGCTAGCCATCTAAGTGAATGCAATTTGAGACAACCTAGTACGTATGGGAAAGTGTGGCTAGACATATGCTGACGTAATTCACCAATCCGTAGTGACTGGCTAATATATGCCATATATGCCCCCGTTCA
Organism: Iris macrosiphon; assembly: GCA_036927795.1. Classification (NCBI taxonomy): domain Eukaryota; kingdom Viridiplantae; phylum Streptophyta; class Magnoliopsida; order Asparagales; family Iridaceae; genus Iris; species Iris macrosiphon. Next base: position 324,939,897 of record JAYESA010000004.1, read on the forward strand.
AGGGCACTATGCAATACACCATCTCCGAGGAGCATGGTCACCGGAATATATATATAACAGCCGTATCACTCCGTCGAGTGTGGTATCGGGATAAAGAGGTGGGTGTCCCATACGTCTTTTAGTCGTTCTTCCCGCCCAATGTAACTAATGCCAAGTCATAGTTCTCCTGACTTTATTCTAAGCCGTGATGCACGTCGTACGTACTGGTAGCTAATCATCTACGTAAACTTGCATCCCAAAATGAAGTGCAACCTTGTTGCGTGTACCCGTGTCAGGGTCTAAGAGGGTATTAGGATAACCTCACAGTTGATGGTAAGTCTGTAAAGACTAGGTTAATTATACTACGCATCAACGTACATGTTGACGGTACCCGAGGCAGTCTCAGATACTTACTGTCATATGAAATTTACTAATAATAACATTCAACAGTTTAATATTTAAACAGTAAAAACTTGGCAAGGTATACTTGCCTACGCCTTTGTGCTGGAAGCACCAAGAACCTGTTCTTGCAGTCAAGTCTGAGGGGCCCTGTGACCAGGGGTCACTGACTGCGTTGCAGGTGTATTCTGTTTAGGACATACAGGGTTTGTAAATATAATTTACGTAAAGAGTACATTAAATATCATTTAAATATAGATGCATGTAAAGTCCTATATATAATATATATATAGCATTTATACTTATGAAAAATAAATACATAATAATATATATGTATTAATACATATATAGTATTAGAGCATAATAATATATAATAATTTTACACATCATAACTATTTATAGAGATAAATAAGTATAAGTACTTATATATTTATATATACAAAATGCAAGAAGAAATAATAAAATATATATATGCTATATATATTTTATGTACTACATAATATATATATATATGTAGTAATATAAATATATGTACATATAAGATTTAAAGCAATATATATATATAAATATACTTATTTTCAAATATAGCTTATATATATATAACACATATATATAAGTATATATAATATATATAAATGCAAGGAGAAAAATACATATGTTACATATATATTATATACTACATAATTATATATGTATTAATATATATATATAAAAATATAAAGCAGGATATATATATATATAAATATACTTATATATATATAGCTTATATATATAATATAATACATATACATATATACATAAATATATATTAAATATACATATAAACTGAATATATAATATGTATATATATAATGTATATAATATAATACATATAGAATATATACATATATGAAAATATATGCCTATATATATCAGAAAATTTACTATAGCGAAATAAATTTATATTAAATTTATCTAAACGAAATAAGTTTGAAAAATTTAGAAAAAAATCAGGCTCCGCCAACAGTATTGGCGGAAAACATAACCGCTGTACACGTAAGCAGTAAAAAAAAAAAAATTTTAAAAAAAGTGGGCCCCAGGGCCAATTTTCGCCAACAGAGTTGGCTGAAATTGGGCGGGACCAATTTCAGCCAACTCTGTTGGCGGAATTGGCCCTGGGGCCCACTTAATTTTTATTTTGTTCGGTTTGGTTTGGTTTGGTTTGGTTTGGTTTTTTTAGTTTCTTTGGTTTGGTTTATTGTAATTAGTTATATTTTTTGTTTTATTTATTTAGTTTAGTTTAGTTTAGTTTTGTTTTATAATTAGATTTAAGTAAATTTATTTTAACGAAATAAAATTAAAATAAATTAATTGGAAAGAAATATTTAGAAATATTATTTTCGGAAAATAAAAAAAAAAGTAAATAAAGAAGAAGAAAAAATTTTGTGTCCTCTAATTTATTTGTGTCCTCTAATTTTTTATTTGTGTCCTCTAATTTATTTGTGTCCTCTAATTTTTGTGTCCTCTAAAGAAGAAAATAAATTATTTTAACTAGTATTTATTTGTGTCCTCTAATTTTGTGTCTTCTTTTTTTCCTGTTAACTCTTGTCTCTCAGTATTGTCTCCTTGTTAAACCAAACCGAGATCCCCTTCCACGTGAACCAATTCCTGAACCAACATCAATCCATAAATAAAAAAACCAAAGCAAAACATAATTCAAAACAAAACTAAATAAATTAAAATCCAAAACAAAAGTAAATAAAAAAACTAAATAAAAAAATGTTGGTTGGCTGTTGGCTAAAAAAAATAAAATAAAAAAACAAAATAAAAAAACTAAACCAAATAATAAAACAAAACCAACTCAAAAAAACCAACTACAAAAAACCAACCAAAACAATCCAAAACAAACCAACCCAAACCACCCCAAAAAACCGTGGGCCCCACACCCCAAAATCCGCCAACTATGTTGGCTGAATTTTGGTGTGAGGCCCACGGATTTTTTTGATGGTTTGGGTTGGTTTGTTTTGGTTGGTTTAGGGTTTGGTTTGATTATTTATTTTGTTTTATTACTTTATTTTTCATAATAGACATAACATAATTAATTTAAATGTTTCTAAATTTTTTTTGGAGATCGAAACATCATTTTAAATCTGTGGGCCCCCACATCCAATATAAATTTATTTCACTACAGTAAATTTTAAATATTCAAAAATAATATTACCGAAAGTAAAATTTGGAGGTCGAAACATCGTTTTTTGACGATTCTAAAATTTTTCGAAGTCCGTCAAACGGTGAAATTGTTTTTCCCGTAGTACTTTTCCATACGGTCATTTTGGCTCAAACTGGAGCTTGTTTCGATCTCCCAGTCAAAAGTTATGATACTTTAAAATTTTAAAATTTATATTTTTGCCTGTAACATATGCGTCTTGTTTCGGATAAATTTTTTTTCTACATGATTTGTGTTACACTCATCGAAAACATACAAATCGACTTATTATTTAACAAAAAATGATTTATAAACAAGTAGTTATGGCCGTTCGAAGTCTGCTCGACGGCAGACGTAATAGTCTTACGGCAAATTTTTAATATTATTATTTTTTAGCGTCTGTTAACGACGAAAAAATTTACGATATAAATATAATATTTTTAAATATAAACGTCCAATTCATATTGATATTTTTTTCGTAATTTTTGAAACTTTTATGTTTTAGATGTAATTTATACAAATTTTGATGCTTTGGAAACAAATTTCCGAAAATAATATTTCTAAATATTTCTTTCCAATTAATTTATTTTAATTTTATTTCGTTAAAATAAATTTACTTAACTCTAATTACAAAATTAAACTAAACTAAATAAATAAAACAGAAATATAACTAATTACAATAAACCAACAAAAAAACCAAACCAAAGAAAAAAAAAACCAAACCAAACAAAACCAAAAAAAAAAAAAAAGTGGGCCCCATGGGCCAATTTCCGCCAACTGAGTTGGCTGAAATTGGCCCCCCCCAATTTCAGCCAACTCTGTTGGCGGAAATTGGCCGTGGGGCCCGCATTTTTTTTTTAATTTTTTTGCTGTTTTCCGCCAACACTGTTGGCGGAGCCTGACTTTTTTCCCAATTTTTTCAAACTTATTTCGGTTAGATAAATTAAATATAAATTTATTTCGCTACAGTAAATTTTCTGTATATATATATATAAACAAATAAAATACATATGTATATACATATAAAATAATAGTAGATATATATATATATATATATATATATATATATATATATATATATATATATATATATACACATATAATAAAATAAAATGAAATAAAAATGCATTATATACAATATTAATAATATTGTATATATACTTATAATATATAATAGTAAATATATGTATATATAATATACATATATTTAGTATATATAAATATACTGTATTTATTTACTGTAATAATAATAATAATAAAATATAGTAATATAGTATATATATATATATATATATATATATATATATATATATATATATATATATATATATATATATATATATATAAATGAAATAATGCATATAAATAATAATAAAAATGCATAATATATATACATATAATATATATATATACTGTATATATATTTACTGTAATTATAATAATAATTATATAATACATAATATATATATAAATATATAATACATTATATATAATATATATGTATAAATATACATAGAGATATATATATACATAAATATATATATAAATACATATTAAATATATAATAAAATATATGTATACTGTATAAATATACTGTATATATACAGTAATATAAATTATAATATATATTATATATTATAATATATATATATATAAACATATATATAAATAAATATACATATTTATACTATTATATATATACACATATACATACATATACATATATATATGTATATATGTACAGAGAGGAGGTGAGTCACCTGCCACGTGGAGGGGGGGTCCCAGGCCTCGTCGCCGGCGGGAGGACGGCGGCAGAGCGGCCGTTGGCCGGCCGGAAAGGCAACTGCAGCAGCAGCTGCAGTCAGCAACAGCAGTAGCAGTGGCAGCTGCAGTAGCTCCGGCGGCGGCTGCGGCGGAGGAGACGGCGGTGCAGGCTGTCGGGACGGCGGGGGAGGTGGTGGCGAGGCGTCCGGTGGTGGTGGCGGAGGTCAGGGGTGGCGGTGGTGGCAGCACGAGGGGGTCGGGTGGGTCGGCTGGACTTTCGGTCGAGTGGTCGGGGAGGAGTTGCGGGGAGGCTGGCGGCCGGGGCGGTGGTCGTGGGGGGGTGTGGCGGTGGTGTTTCGGTAGAGGGGGTCACGACGGAGCGGATGAGGGTGGTGGCGGTGGTCCACGACGGCCAGGGTGGCGGTGAGGGGCGGTCGGGGGTGGTGGAGCTGCTGTGGGGTGGAGGGGAGGTTGGGTGCTGCGGGGGCTGCCGGAGGCGGAGGCGGCGGCCGGGGGGGGGTGGCCGTCGGCCGGAGGGTGGCTGGGTGAGGGGCGAAGGGGTTGGCGGCGGTCCGGTGGGCGGAGGGTGGCCGTGGTGGTGGTGGTGTGTGGTCGGAATGGGGGGGGCTGTGGTCGGGTATAAATAGGGTTTAGGGGATGGCATGGGTAGTAATTAGGGGGAAGTCTAGGGGTATTTAGGGTATTTTGGTTTTTTTAGATATTTTTGCAGCCATTTGTGGGTCCCATATGACACGTGTGCGGTCCACATTCACCAGCCAATGAGGTGATGCCACCTCACACTAGAAATTTGCATAAAAACCCCTGAAATTCCCTAAATTGTATATAGGTCCTAAAATTGGTATTTTGCGTAATTACGCAATTTATCTGGAAAATTACCTGATTCCTAAAATTACTAAAATTCACTAAATGAGGGGAAAAGCTGGGGGAGTGCCCTGGGGGGTGTGGGGGTGAGCCTGGGCAGGGGCAGGGCCTGGTTCTTAGGTGATACGGGTCACCGTATTTATTATTTAATAAATACTGCGCACGGTGTTCTCTAATTATTTAGAGGCAGGTAGGGTCATAATTTTTCTACGGTGTCAATATACTAATTGTAGTATATTCGAAGTAGAATATTTACGTATTTTTGTTTGGGCAAAACTGATGCAGGTTGGGCCTCAATTCCTAGGGGTACAGAGATGGGTAAAGAGCAAGAAATAAAATAGAAATTTAAATACGGACTTTTGTAATGATACTTGTGCGTCTCAAACGAGGCTCAAAATAAAGTATCTGAGAGTTGCACAAAATTCAAAAAAATAGTCTAACATGTCTAGGGCAGGTATATGAATTTTGTTTGGGGATAATAGTCAGTGTAATGCCCTAATTAATTAGGTGATGGACAGGTGCACAATTAATAGGATATGTAAACAAAATAAAATTTAAAAAGTTACAGAAATTCTAATTTGCTAAAATGATTTTTAAAATAGTAAAATCTGGTCGAGGGAGTTTACATTTACATATTAACACATAGTTTTGATCCTCACGATACCGTAGAAATTATTGTGTATATTAATATATTGCATTCAGCATTGGGCAATCGAGTGTGAGTATTGCCCAATGTATTGCGTGTCGCGGATACAATAAGTTTACCAGTGATAACTCGTGAACATCTTGTATTCGTAACTCGTCATTTTAGGAAGATTCTCGAGTATCCACGACTCAAAAATTTGTATTAAATTTTGTAATGATTAGAAAAGATAAAATTTACCTAGATTATTGGGAGAAAAAATATTGCGCTACCGGCTACCCCGATCTCCAAGGGCCCCATGCAGCATGGACCAACCCTGCTAGGCAAGGGCTCCATGACTGATCAAGTTTACGTGTTCTGTGGCACTACAAGTTATTTTATTGAGCCGCGGTTCATAACATTATGTATTTCAGTATATACATTCTAGTATATGTTCCAGTTATGTTTCGGTTACAGTTTATGCTACAAGACAATTTACAGATAAGTTATGTTACAAAACCAGTTATGTTTACAAAACTAGTTTGTGTTTACAAAACCAGTTTATGTTTACAAAACCAATTTATATTTACAAAACCTCTTTATGTTTACAAAACCAGTTTAATTTATAAAAACTCTTCATGTTTTCAAAACCAATCTTATTTACAAAATTTATTTATATTTTCAAAAACTAATTTATGCCTACGTTATGTTGTGTTATGTTATTAGTTATCTGCTTTAGTTCTTTATCCATCATTGTTTGTGATGTGCACTATAAGTACTAGACTAGCGTACCCTTGGCCATCCGGGTTGACTGCAGTGCCGGTGGTAGCGATATTCTTCAAAACATGCATTTGTTATTAAATATGTTTGCATTACCCTAGTTAGTTAATTATAACAAGTCACGGGCATATTTGGCAGTGAAATATTATTTGCTTTGTTTGACAAGCTCGTCCTATTATATTCTATTTTCTTTCAGCAGGTGGTTAGAGTGCAAAGTTCTGTTGCGGCACAAGGTCTGCAACCCCGGACCTTATTTGGTTTAAGAGTTGTGGTCTTGATCCAGAGTAGTTCCTATGCCCTCTTGTCGCTCGTCGCCTTATCTTTCTTTGTAGTTAGTTTGTTATTAGTGCACCAGTTCTTATGGTTATTTTATCGAGACAAGTGCATTGGTACCGTACAAAGCTCGACTTACATTTATTTAGTTATTCGTTTATCTATTATTTCTGCTGATTATGATTTTGGTTAACACCTTGATCTCCTTTGTGTTACTTGTTGCTTGGGGTTCTGACCCCATTGGTTTTGTTTGCCAGATTACCCTGAGGAGACACATGATCCATCGTACTTCCAGCAAGATGGCTCGCACTCGTAGGACTGCAATCAAAGCTTGCAAGTGGATTTTCTTTTTCTACCCCTCGTAGTGTTATCTCATTCTGTGGTGTTTAGCAAGGGCCAGTATTAGCCCTTTTGTTATGAGATTACTCATTTAACTTCGGTCAACATGATGTATATATTAGACCATGGTTGGTATATTTGATCATGTATAATTATACTCTGCTAGTGCAGTATTTTGTATTCACTAGCTTCATGATCATATATGGTATATATTTTGGGATGCCTCTTTACATTCATGTGTGATATACTCTTAAAAATTTTGTTGATGTATTGAGATACTAGGATTTGTCGGCCTTAGGACTAACTGTAAAACCCCTAATCCTAGAAAACCGTATTTACTTTTTTTATTAATTATTAATTTAATTATAGTAATTATGAGCCAATTAGGAGAAATAGATTTTATTTTATTTTTATTTTAGGTGTTTGTGAATTTAGAAGATTTATGGAGCCATTATAAATTTTTCCTAATTTATTCCATGTAGGAGACCCTGTGGACAGTTGCTAGCTTAATAGTATACATTAATACAAATTCTAGATTTTTCTCTCTCTCTCTCTCTCTCTATATATATATATATATATATATATATATATATATATATATATATATATATATATATATATATATAAATGAAAAAGGAAAAGGAAAAGAAAAAGAAAAATAAAAATAAAAATAAATAAAAACAAATAAGAAATCCTTAATGAACTAGAACCCGTTAGTACTTAAACCCCACCCGCTAGTGTGCAAACCCGCTACCCCATAATTCCTACCAGCTTAATAAGAACAAAGCAGCAGGAGCAAAGAGCCCAGGCCCCCGCGCGTAGAGATCTCCCTCGACCCGCAAACTCGACATCCCTCTCTTCCTATATATATACACCGTTCACAAAACCCTAACCCTAAACTCATCTCTTTCTTTCCCATCTTTTTCCCCTCTCGATCCAGACCGCGTCGCTGCCGAGCCACCGCGCCCAGCCGCCACCGTGCCCAGCCGCCACCGCCGGCCATCCCCGGCCGACCGTGAACAACCGCGCACCCCGCGCGCAGCAAAATTTAACTGCAGCGAAGCCCTGTTCAGGCTTTGTTTCCCGCGACCTCGCTTAACCAAACTCGACCCCGTCTTCACCGGTACGTTCATCACTTAACCCTCTTCAATAAATGTATGATAGTTGACCTCGAACAACGTGTAACCCTAGGCGAAAATAGCGTCTAAGTTGACGGAAAAAGACCACTTTTGGGTATCGTAGAAAACTGCGGTGACTACCTATGTTCCCGGATTCGTATCTCCCATCACAGAGATCCGAATTCGATTTTTCTTTTGGTAGGCGGAGACCACTTGACCTAGTTTAATTTTTGTTAATTATATTAATTTGTTAACTGCTGTATGTAGAATTAAATTCGTTAGAAAATTCAGAAATCCTATTTTTCCAAATTTCTAAAAATTGTGAAATGGAGCGCGCCCCGCCAAACGGGACTGCCCCGTCATGTACCAAGTGTACCAAAAGGTGTGCGCGATATACTCGGACACGTGAGAGTTCACGAAAACTGATTTGGATGCGTGTGCGCGTCGAAATCAACCCGTATCCGCGGACAATCACCGTACGCAACTTTTGCGAAAGCCCTGCGCATTTTGTGCACGCTCGTCAGATTACGACGAAACTTGTGCCAATGGACTCGTAGTAACGCGCTGGTCCTGTGACCCAATCTTCACACAATTCTGAGACAGTTGACCAAGTCGCCAATTGGCGGGCTCCATGGTTGACTTTTTAGGCAACATTTTGTTTGGCTCATCCGAATCCACATTTGGATATACCGTTGAGTTTGTGCTGACATTTAGAGTTTGTTTGACCTATGATTTATCCCATTTAGAGACCTTTATCCTTGGCACACTTTTCGGTGCAAAGTGGGCTATATGTGGACCCTACTTTGTCTCGAAATTACCGTTTTGCCCATGTGTCCAAATTGGACGAAATAGGAGTGCTTTCTAGCTATTTTGCTTATTCTGGGAACGTTGGTGATGTCTATTTCATCATCCGGAGACATTTGCTCTGAGGTCATAACTTCTAATCCTGTGTGTTGGACATCTGGACGTTACATTTTGCAGCTTCTTGCCAGGCAAGTATACCTTGCCATTGTACTATTATTCTTATTTCATATGTAGCATGTATCTTTATTTTCTGTCTTTAGTTCATATATTTTAACTGTTATATAAAATGTACGCGACGGTGTCGTCGTGATATGTTCTTATTTAAGTATTTGCATTGACCTTATTTATGAGACTACTCCATTATCATGTAGCATCATTAGGTTTATTGGCCGTGACATAGTTGTTACACGAGTGTGAGTCTCATATAAAGATCACGGACTGCGTGACAGGTCTGGCCTCCTGTACGTATGGGCCGTGCATTAGGGATAACTGCTAATAGAAACTTTGTATGGTAGAAGACTTAGTAGTTATTAGAGGTCCATGGACATAGCCTATTGTAGTACGGTGGTCCAATCCTTGTCCTCGTTTGATTGCAGGATTGGGCGAGGGTACTAAAGATAGGCTATGAACCAAATCGTGTCATGAATGTGACATGCTTAGAGCATGGGATGGGGAGAACAACAAGTACCGTATTTGGGCTCCTTTGCACTTTCCTTATTGTAACCCGGAAGCTCCACTGGAGATACGGGTGGTGATGACCCCTATACAATTGGCGGCCTCTGCCGTTCAAAAGACGGTATGCTTTGAGGCCCCTGATTCTCCGAGAGAGTCATGCCAATCCTATTTATGGCCAGATAGCCCACTTATTAGAAAGTTGTTCTCAAACTGCATTCACTTAGACGTTTAGGCGACCCATTGGATATTTATTTCAGTACTTTATTGGCATGCTTTTATTTATCTTGTTATGTCCCTCTGAGGACCTGGCCCTTCCAGGTGTATCTGTTCTTGAGTATTCGTAGGAGCGCAGATTCGGATGGTTACATATGTTTCGAGGATGTCTTCTCTTCGAGCCCCGTGGTCGTTAGTTGATATTCTTATATTGTATTTGTTGTATTGTACTTATATTGTATTTACTTTTATATTCTAGTTGATAGTGGATTTGTTTCCACCCAACTATCATCCTTAGATACTTCTTATTGAGATCTAGTTTCATAGATACTGGTTATTTATTTATATTTAATTTTTTGTGGATGAGATTTAAATTGTACCCTGTGACTTGTGATAGCTTTATACCACTTGTGGATTGATATTCATATTACAGCGTACGTATGGGTTTTGGTTTCCATATATTGGAGTTGCCATATCCATGCGACTGGCATGCTTACGTGTTCTAGTCCTACGTATTTTTGGGACTGGGGCGTGACATATTTTTGTGGTGGCCCATGCAGGTCGAGAGCATATTGTCTCGGTTACGTTATTGTACCGAGCAAGCCTGCAAATAGGATTAGAGTATAGGATCTCATCCACATTTGACTATGACTCATCCTCCTTCCAATCCATTCTATTTGAATAATTGTATCCAGCTTGATTCATGTGCTTCCCTAATGGTTCTTGAGTATAGCCTCTCCTAGAATATAGAAGTCCATATTGTTAGATAATAAGTAGGGTAACCTTCCTATTAAGAATACGACTAGAGTATTGACACATCACTAAGTTTAGAAGATTTAATGAACCCTAGCATTCCTTAACTATAGATTGGTTTACCATTATCCCTTGAGATAATTATGAGGACTTGAGAGTAGTATAAACACTACTAGGATTAGTCTGAAATCTGACCATAATGTTTGACCCTAGTATTGAGGAACCAATAGAAAACCAAAATTTAATATTATGACTGAACCTAACCTTCATAGTTAGATAGTATTGGATAACTATAAACTGAGATCATTGTCTTATTATTAGCAGACAACACCTCAGGAAGCCTAGAGGAATGTAATCAACATTTTTTTCCTTGATCATGCCTCGAACATAGCAACTAGCATCCCACTCCCTTTAGAAAACCATGATGCTATCTAGAGCCTTCTATTTTAATTTCATATATTGTTCCTCTGCGACCTTAATATTCGCTAATTGCGTGACGACTAAATTATGTTCTTCTTTTCTCCATCTTTCAACTCGTGCCACCTGAAATTTCTGATAGTAGGCCAAGTAATTTTATTCTGTGTTAAGGACACATAGTTTGCTAGGATTATAGTTGTAGTCTTGAATTTGAAAATTTTGTGCTTGGTAGTTAGAGCTTGATAAGTTTGAGTTGTTCTTGTAGATTGTGACCCGATGATTATCCTTTAGTTCTAAATTGCGTAACTTGTACCACACCTCGATACAAGTTACATCCCCTTTTCCCCTTGAAGGCCAGTAACTTTTTTCATTCTTGCTATTGACACTTGTTTCATAAGCGCTATGACTAAGACTCAAGACAACCATGACCTATGTAATGTAAGAGGATACCCTAATAAGTACCAAGACCCTTTCTCGTAGACCTTAACAGGTGTTCTACGGTATCCTTAAGACAGTACAATATTAGTTTATTATAAGTTGGGTAGTATGTAACCTCTGTATCCTGAAATTCTTGCTTAAATATTGTTATTAGGTTAATTTGGGGCTATTGAGATTTTTCCACAATTTTTAGTTAATTAAAAACTAGTAACCCTAATTTCCTAGGACTTTCAAGAATTTATTTTAGGTTCAAACTTAATTAAAAATATCCCAAACTTTTATTTTAGGTTCTAAATAATCAAACATATTTTTTAGAATGTTTTGGGAATTTTTTGATTATTTTTAGCATTTATTTTGAGTTAATTAGGGAAAACTGAATTAAAAACTATTTTCTAAAAAAAAACCCAAAAAGTAATTATTTCTGCCCAGTCAGCCAATAGGGGCCCACCTGTCAGCCTCCTGCAGCGAACTGGGCCGGGCCCGCCTGTCAGTGACCGCGGGGTGGGTGTGGGTGAAGCCGAGCCGACCTCGAGCCGAGTCAGAGTTCGACTCGGACTCAGCTGAGCCGAGCCGCGTGAATCCCTGACCGTCTGATTTGGGCGGGACAGCAGCGGATGGCTGCCACGTGGAAAACTCTGAGCCGCAGCTGCTCTCTCTCTCCTCTATATATATAATAGTTTAAGTTATTAATTTCTAGGGTTTTTCTTGAGCCGAATTTTGGAGAATTGCCATCTAGGGTTCCTTCATCTTCCGGAGATTAAAATAAGATTTTAGAGTAATTATTCCAGAATTAAATAAATTAAAATAAATTATCTTTTGACATGATAAATTTGTAATACATAGGCTATTTGGACTGTGACTTGGACTCTGATTCATACCAGCAAAGGACCACATGCGAGTACATTCTTTAATAGTTTTTTATCTATGATATCCTCTATGTTCATTGTAATTAGTGTAAATATTCATATTTCTTGACACGATAGTTACACGGATTGGTATATCCGGATCTCGTCACGAGATGTTATTCCTTGTATATGGTGTATCTTGTACAAGTCTTGTTTCATTATTTATCTTGTGCATGTACAGACACTGATTCTCGGAGAGACTTGCTACCTTCCTAGAGAATCCCGTGCCATAGCGTACCATGGTTTGATCTACTATACCAGTCGGGGTGGAGAGTATTTTAGTGTAGATATGTGATCATACCCTTCATGTACAAGTCTTATTCTCATGTTAGTGTTGGTCATACACCGCACGTATGACTAGCCAGGCCCATACTCGTGTACAAGTTCCTAAGCCGATCACATGTTAAATTTAGTACTCACACACTTAGTCATAGTATTCTTCTTCATTGACATATTGTTCCTTCCTGCATTTATTTACAGTATTTCCAGTATTTCCTTTATTGTATATCTCTCGTACATGTATATGCATCTTGTATATTTCTATCTATTTACTGGTACATAGTTTATATCATTGATGTAGAACTGCTGTTAGAGATGTACTTTGCTCCATCCTGACTGGAAATATTTTTCCAGACTACACCTTAGAGGACGGGTGTCCGACATTTTATGGACCACAGGGAGAGTAGCTGTTGACTTGGACCTTGTAGCCAGGTGTGATTCCGGGAGGTCTAGCCGGGATCAATAGTTATTTAGTTAGTTTTTATTAGCAGTTTATGGTACCGGATTTGTCTCCGGCATACTTTGTTGAGACTTGGATATTATTGTTGAGTTAGATTATTCTATTTAGACTTGTGTTACAATTTGGTTTATTTATTTCTTTGATATCTTATCGTGCTTTAGCTATGTGATTGAGTTCATATGATATTGTGCTATCTGTGACTCCTTATGGAGTTAGATGCTCGTGTGAGAATGATTAGATAGCATTGTGACCTAGACAGCATTCTACTGCCGATGCTGCGGTGTAGGCTGGACGTACCCACGCACTCGTGCCCCTATACCGGGTGTGGGTCGTGACATAGTATGCCTCACAACATAGTATCACATAGTCTTTTGACCTATTATTGAAGTGTAACCGAATGACATTACCTATATGCTAGCATAAGACGATAGTATTTATTAAGACTGTAGAACTTAGAGGCCCATACCCCTATTTGGTCGATTAGCGACTTAGACAAGGAGTTTGTACGACAACTATAGAGATTGTAGAGTCTTACCTTTTTGTGAACTTGAATTATTTTGTAACTTCCCTCATCATAATCCAGCGTTATATTTTCTGTACTACCTCAAATTATGCTGCTATTATAGCCTAGTTTTGCAAGCTTAATCTTTTATCGAGCTTGTTCATGATATATGTATTATTGGGTCGACACACTAATACATTTCAGAATCAATGTATGACGGTCTGATCAACCTTAGTGCATTTTGATTCGCCCTTCGCAATACTACTTTACGTGGATTGAGATATATAGTGATTAGTAGACGAATGTACTTGCCCTTTAGACATGTCTGAGCGTATCGTATCAGTTATATAACTATACTGATACGAGCATGCGAATAAGAAATTACCAAATAGGAATTTCAATCCACAACTGCCTTGACAATTCCTATTTGAAATTTTTTTTAACGCCTTGATCCCCATACTTTTATTCTATTACCTTCCCCTTGAACTCTTCATCATTGTTTTCCGTCTTCCCTTATTTCGGAAAGACGAAACCTCGTGCTTGGTATAAGTTGATATACAGATAGTACTAGAGATACCCATGGGCCAATCGCATTATTGGAGACATAATCTTGACCGGTTTCGTACAACCCAATTTTGATAATATTCTATCCTAAGCCCTCTATGTCCATGACCCTTGTTTCCCACCTAATATTATCCCATGTACTTCTAATTAATTCCCGAACGTCACGCGCATTAATGTTAATTAATTAATCTAATTTCTATCTTTGTGCAACGTTTCAATGGTTGGGCGCTTTTATACAAAAGAGCATTTAGGTATCCACACCATTGACATGACACATGAAGAAACCTATTTGTTCGTTCATGTAAATTTCCTCCATGATCTTTGGAATGTGCTACGCGCAACATTGCCCACTCCTTTAAACCTTGCCTTGCATTTTAGACAATGCAAATCTTATACCATCATTGACTTTCTACCGTGGCTTAATTTTAATTTCGAGGACGAAATTTTTATAAGTTGGGTAGAATGTAAAACCCCTAATCCTAGAAAACCGTATTTACTTTTATATTCTAGTTGGTAGTGGATTTGTTTCCACCCAACTATCATCCTTAGATACTTCTTATTGAGATCTAGTTTCATAGATACTGGTTATTTATTTATATTTAATTTTCTGTGGATGAGATTTAAATTGTACCCTGTGACTTGTGATAGCTTTATACCACCTGTGGATTGATATTCATATTACAGCGTACGTATGGGTTTTGGTTTCCATATATTGGAGTTGCCATATCCATGCGGCTGGCATGCTTACGTGTCCTAGTCCTACGTATTTTTGGGACTGGGGCGTGACACTAACGCCATAGCATGCTAGAGTCCACCTATTTGTCTTCTAGACAATCTTAGCATATTGTGGCTTACTTTGATTTTATGTAAAGTGTGGTTGGCCATGTCAGTCCTCGTATTTATCCAGTATTCTGGGAGCGGGGCGTGACAGACCCCATGCGTGCACATAGTACTTTCATTATGTGTTCACTTATTTTATTTGGAATATTTTTTATTCTATGTGGTTGATTCTAGTAATGCTTGTGTCTTGATTCTAAGGAAGAATGGACTTAGTAACCAGACCTCATGCTAGACATGACCATGTGCTAAGATTGGCTATGTACATGACATAAATATGTGATTCACTAAGATTTTTTGTGTGGACCAGACTGAGTAGTAATTGACTAACCAGCTATGTCCATGACATAAGCTTCATATTACAATGTGATCAAGATTCTTGTGACCCAATATATAATTGGTAATTGGACTCGAATACTATATTCGTACTGATACAATTATTGTCTGATATTATTCATGATCAAATATGCACCAAGGTACGACATACCGTGTTATGTGTTAAGTAATTTATATTTGGGTTATGCATCGAAAATGCCTCCAAATTCCTGAATGAGTGATCGGCTTGCTAATTGTGGAGTCTGAGGTTATCTCAGAATAATGCATAACAGGTATCCTCAGATCACGACATTGTCGAACATGAGCTAACCGAGCCAATAAATGATTATACAAGCACTTCACAAATTGTACCAGTTTTCCGTAGGGCCACTGCGCTAGATCACGGTATTAGCGATTCCAATGTTCCGATAGTGAAACAGTAGCTCGGCATTATTTATAATAGGTCAGATACCGTACTCCACTAAGGCGGGTGATATACAGTATCTGTGGTGGCCAGCCCACAGCGTACTAGAATGAATCTTTGTGGGAAGGTTTGTTGGCATGATCTCGGGATACCGTTTCCTTCCAATATTACTATCACTTTTAGTTGCTTAATTAACCCTATATTGTTTTTGAAATTTCAAGGCATGGCCACATGAGAATTTCTCTTAAGATGTCGTACAAAGTACGGGCACGCTAGATACAAATCTATGGAAGTTCAGTCTGGATTCACCCGAGCGTGTATGCAACATTCAATAAATTAATATTCTAGCCACGCTTTGGTACTTGACTCGCATATCATGCCCGTGCTGGAAAAAGTATATTTATACAAGTAATTGGCCGATCTTATTAATTGGACTTGGTTGTGATTGTATTATTCTGTTAGTAGCCTAGAAAAATAGACTATTATAGTGTGATGGATTCAACCCTTGTCATTGCTTGGTTGTAGGGTTGGTGTGAGACTCGTCTCACTATCACGTGTTTTTTATGTTCATAACTTGTATATGCGTGCTATTGCTGTATATTGCTTCTCGTATATTTTTTGGATTTCTCTAGCTGCTCTCATGTAATTTCTTGATTTGTGAATAATATTAACCACTATTGATATATAACCCCTCTCTTTCTCTCTTTTTCCCATTCTTTTACTTTTCCCCTCTTTTTATTTTCTTTTCCTTTCCTCTCCCCTCCTCCCTAGCCAATAACAGCCCAGGCCGGTCCCCCTCCCCTTTTTCTTGGTAGTAGTGGTAGTAGTTAGTGGTGGTTTTAGGCAAGTACATATTGCCAGTGAGCAAGAACTTATACTTTTACATTATTTTGGATCTCTTATATTTTATTAGTCTTTATTGTGCTCTATGAACTCCTCTACATGTTTACTTCTTGGTATTTTCGGTTTTGATAGCTTGGTTGGACTAGATTTATATTCTTGAGTTTTTATGGTTTTGATCTCTTAAAGCTTGTTGTTTTCCAAAACTAGTTGTTCTATGTGAGAGAGCATCTAATTTTTAAGTGGTTTAGAACTTTACTTCTCTAGAATTGGGCTGAAAATGAGGATGTCATGGAGGAACTAGATTTCAGACTTGGAGCTTTTTCATGGATGCAACTTGTTGTTCTGGGACGAAGGAGTTCCATGCGACCTGCTTGGCATGCGACCTGGACTCATCGCTCCAAACTCTGTAGACAGCCATCTTATTGGATGCATGACTGAATTTGCAAATGCGTCCCTTGGTCAAACACATAAAACTTGAACGAAAGAAATTTCTCTAAGTTTTTGATTCCATGCAGCCCAGAGGAGCATGCGATCGAGTTGTCCATGCGACCCCGAGCTATGCATTCCTCTTTTCCTCCAATGTATGACTCAGCGCCGCCTTGGCACGGCTTCCACTGATTTTGTCTTTTTCTTCCCTGACACGCTTTATTGGCCAGTCACATCAGTCACTTTTCTAACCTTGTGTTTATTTTCTGTCACTCAACCCTTGTCCCGAGGAGTGGACTTTGTTATGACCCATGCGGCCAGTTTGATCCATGCGTCCCAAATTCCATGCGTCATTTATCCATGCGGCCAGCTTCATGCATGCGGCCAGTTTTTTGCCTGCGGCCAGCTCATCTCATGCACCTCTAGCACTTATAGTAGAATATTTTCTTTTGTTATATATTTTCTTATAGATTATTTATTCCTTGCGCTTGGCCCAATTAGTTAAATATACACCGATTGGATTTAAATTAGAGGAATAAATAATCTATATCTGGAAGCATCTAGAGAGATTTTTTGGCTACATGCAATCCCGGTATTCCAACAACACCTGATGGATTTGGAGCTTTCCATCGAGAGGGGCACACTTCCAGCACATCGTCGAGTATTGCAATCTACCAGTAAAATACTATATACTTAAATTAATCTATACTATGTATTCTTACGTCTGGATAACCCGGATAGTTTGCAGGGCATATGATTGTATGAAATCTCAACTGCATTTGTTAGTAACCAGGATTGTGATAACCCTAGTTAGTTAATATCAGTAAGCCATAGTTTATGATTGGCCATGATTGCATGTGTTTCTAGTCTTGTCTTGGATTATCCAGCTACTAATCCTGAATTGTACCTATTATTGATTCCTAAAACTTCTTAAACTACTTATTTACATATCGCTCTTATTTATATTTTCTTAAGCTATTGAATGTTTGCATGCTGATTTTAGTTCCTAAGTTGGCTCCCTTATGGTACTTTGCTGTTTTGGGGTCTGACCCCACTGGTTTTGAATGGCCAGATATCGGAGCAACACCGCAAGATCTTCCATACTTTTTGCCTCCAAATGGTAAACACCAGGAGAACCCGAGAACTTGAGTGGGGTTCTTCTTCATCACCCACCTGATCTTATACTTGTACTTTTGAGGCGTTTAACCACCGAGCACGTTTTTAGCTCGTGTTTTGATACTTGACGTCCTAGCCTACGGGCCTACATGTAAAGAATATTCTAGACTATAGCTAGAGCTGATCATGTAATATTGTACTCTGTTAGTTCTTCATTTGGTAACTAGCTTCATGGTCATCTATGTATGTATAGTTTAGAATGCCTTACTATTATATGTTTGGTGATTATGCTTCTTGTAACTTGTTGCTTACTCAAAATTGAGACAACTATGACTCTTGACCCATGGATGACTGTTGGATTGTAGAGTAATACCTCACATGTTTAGACAGTCGTGACCGTATCTCGGGTTATAGAGTACTCTGGTGTACATAGATGGCTTTGTCCGCCCCCGCTTTCCAATATTCTGGTTATGGGGTTGACAGTTATGCCTTGTGCTAGGATATGCCATGGACCTAAGTTACGACGCATAACCAATATATATTGTTATATATTTATTGTTTGGGTTTTTATTTCTCTATTTCGTGCTTCCTTTGTGGTACTTGCTATTTAGGGTCTAACCCCACTAGTTTTGCATGACCAGATTTTGAGCCAGCACCCAATGACCCATCGTACTTTTCCCCGACTCATGGCGTGCACCAGAAATATGGCCGCCGAGGATAACAAGGAGTCAGGAACATCTACACCTGGAAAAGGACCAGGTCCTCAGAGGGACATAACAAGCTACATAGAAGCATGCCAATAAAGTACTGAAATAAACATCCAATGTGTTGCCTAATCGT
Source organism: Iris macrosiphon (assembly GCA_036927795.1). Lineage (NCBI taxonomy): Eukaryota > Viridiplantae > Streptophyta > Magnoliopsida > Asparagales > Iridaceae > Iris > Iris macrosiphon. Next base: position 324,959,049 of record JAYESA010000004.1, read on the forward strand.
CTAAGTGAATGCAGTTTAAGAACAACTTTCCCAACGCGTAGGCTATCTGGCCATAAATGGGATTGGCATGATTCTCTCGGAGAATCAGGGGCCTACAAAGCATGTCGTCTTTTGAACGATATAGGTCGCCAGTAATATATATGGGTCATCACCGCCCGTATCTCCGGCGGAGCGTCCGGGTTACAAAAAGAAATTCAATGGGAATTGTCAAGGCAGTTGTGGATTAAAATCCTATTTTGGTAAATTCATATTCACACGCTCACATTAGTACAGTTATGTACTTGATATGATATGCTCTGACATATCTAGAGGGCAAGTATATTCCTCTACTAGTCAACTATATATCTCAATCCACATAAGTAGTCATGTGAAGGGCGAACCAAGCGCACTAAGGTTAGTTAGACCTTAATATACTAATTCTGATTAGACAATGTATTAGTAGGTGTCCCCAATAACACATATGTCATAAACAAGCTCGATAAAAGAATAAGCTTGCAAAACTAGGCTATAAAATAGCAGCATAAGTCAAGGTAGTACAAAAAATATAAGTACGCTAGATTATGATGAGAGAAGTTACAAAATCATTCAAGTTCACAAAAATAGATAAGACTCTTCAGTCTCTACATTTGTCATACTAACTCCTTGTCTAAGTCGCTAGTCGGCCAAATAGGGGCATGGACCTCTAAGTTCTACAGCCTGGATAACCACTATCTTCTTATGCTAGCAAACAATAAATGTTATTCAGTTACACTTCAATAATAAGTCAAAAGAACTATGTGATACTAGGTTGTGAGGCATACTATCCAACTTAAAAGAATTAACTAATACTGTGACAGTCTTAAGGGGATCCTACAAAATAATATTGTTCTTGTAAATAAAGTATAAACTCTTATTAGGGTACATGCGAAAAAGATCTTAGTACTTATTAGGGTCTCCTATTGCATTATATAGGTAATGGTCATCTTAAGTCTTAATCATAGTGCTCATAGAACATGTGTCAATAGTAAGAATGAAAAAGTTACTGGCCTTCAAGGGGAAAGGGGATATAACCTATATGGAGATATGGGTACAAATTATATGATTTAAAACTAAGGTATAACCATAAAATTATAATCTAAAGGAATACTCAACTATCAAGTTCTAACTACCAATCACATAATTCAAAATTCAAGATTACAACTATAGTCCTAGCAAACTATATATCCTAACATAAAATAAAATCACTTGGTCTACAATCATAAGAGTTATGTGGCACGAGTTAAAAGATAAAGAAAAGAAAACAAAATTAGTCGTCGCACAAATAGCGAGCGTTAAGGTTGCAGAGGAACAAGATGTGAACTTAAATAGAAACTCTCTAGATAATATCATGGTTTTCTAAGGGAAAGTGGTATGCTAGTCTCTGTGTTTGAAGTATGATCAAGGAAGATATTACATTCATTCCTCTTGGTTTCCTAGGGTGCTGTTCTGCTAATATCAAGACAATGAGCTAAATTTGTTGTTCTAAATATTATCTTACTATGAAAGTTAGGTTTAGTCCTAATATTCAACCTTGAATTTATATTGGTTCCTCAATACTAGGGTCAAACATTATGGTTAATTTCTAACTAATCCTAGTAGTGTCTATACCACTCTCAAGTTATTCCTAATTATCAAGGGATAATGGTCAATCAATCTACAAGTAAGGGTGCTAGGGTTCATTAAGTATTCTAACTTAGGGATGTGTCAATGCCCTAGTTGTATTCTTAATAGGAATGTTATCCTAATTATCATGCTAACAAGAAGGATTCATATATTCTAAGAGGAGGCTATACTCAAGGAACTATTAGGAAGTACATGAATCAAGCAGGATATAATTATTTAAATAGAACAGATTAGAAGAAAAGATTAGTCATAGTCAAATGAGGATGAGATCCTATATTCTAATCCTATGTGCAGGCTTGCTCGGTACAGTAACGTAACCGAGACAATATACTCTCGACCTGCATGGGCCACCACTAAAAACATGTCATGTCACAGTCCCAAAATACGTAGGACTAGGACACGTAAGCATGCCAGCCGTATGTACATGGCAACTCCAATATATGGATACCATGATACATACGTACGTTGTAATATGAACAATAATTCACAAGTGGTAAAAACTATCGCAAGTCATAGGGTATAATCTAAATCTCATCCACAGTAATCAATATAAAAGTAAATAACCAATAACCAAGTAACTAAATCTCAATATGAAGTATCTAAGGATGATAGTAGAATGGAAACAAATCCACTGCCGAACTAGAATATAAAAGCAAATACAATATAAGTACGACAACTAACAATCACTGAGACTCGAAGAGAAGACCTCCTCGAAATATAAGTAGCAAGTCCGGATCTGCGCTCCTGATAAGTCAGGAATATCTACACCAGGAAAGGGACCAGGTCCTCAGAGGGACATAACAAGATACATAGAAGCATGCCAATAAAGTACTGAAATAAACATCCAATGGGTCGCCTAACCGTCTAAGTAAATGCAGTTTAAGAACTACTTTCCCAACGTGTGGGTTATCTGGCCATAAATGGGATTGGCATAATTCTCTCGGAGAATCAGGGGCCTACAAAGCATGTCGTCTTTTGAACGGTAGAGGCTGCCAGTAATATATAGGGGTCATCACCGCCCGTATCTCCGACGGAGCGTCCGGGTTACAAAAAGGAAAGTGCAAAGGAGCCCACACGCCTTACTTGTTGTTCTCCCCACCCCATGCTCTAAGCATGTCATATTCATGACACGATAATACCTCTAATAACTGCCAAGTCTACTAGCATGCAAAGTTTCTAATAACAGTTATCCCTAACGCACGACCCACACGTACAGGAGGCCAACCCAGTAGCGAGTCCGTGTCATACATGAGACTCACACTCGTGTAACAGCTGTGTCACGGCCAATGAAACCTAAGAATGCCACATGATAATGGGGTGGTCTCATAAACTAGGTCAATGCATATACATAATAAAAATAAATCACGACGACACAGTTGTTGCACCCAAGTTTCCTTGGACGTGCATTTTATATAGCAGTTAAAATATATGAACTAATGACAGAAAATAAAGATACATGCAACATATGGATTATGAATAACAGTACAATGGCAAGGTATACTTGCCTGGTAAGAAAGCTGCGTAGTACCAATAACCTGCTCCATAAGTCGTGCAGAACAATCCAATAGGTCCTATATACATATAATATATTACAATACAATATCAGCCATTACACTAGCATATATACAACCATAATACATTGGACTCAAAGGGTACGCTAGGGGTGACACTGGTCAACTAACATGGTCAATTGCACGTCTAATTACGCGGGTGTCATGTCTTCAAGTGCTGCGCATAATCAGACAGTCAACTTACTAACACATCTTGGTCAGTACGTCTGTGTACATAAGGCGGACAATTCCCTATTATTCAGGTCACCATGTCATATAAAATTATGCGGACAAAATCCACGGTGTCCTAGGGTCGTACAGTCTAAATATATATAGTCCTAATTATTATTTAGCATTTACTTAATTATACAATACATATGGAATATATATTAATTTTGATTATAATATGCGTGTGTATACGCACACAAGTCATTGGGTTCCCGACACGGGTTTGATGTCAACTAATTGAACCAATATGCTAAAACCCTACACTATTCACATAAACACACATACACAATATAAAAGAAGGGAGACAGGTTCGAACCTCGGGGTACGCGCACGGGGACGATGATGACGACGATGAGGTTGACGATGACGACTGAGGTTATGATGATGATGATGTAGTTGATGTAGGTTAAAGATTAGGGTGATGAGGATGATGATGATTATGATGATGATGATGATGATGATGAGATGAGATGATGATGGTAAGATGAGATGATGATGGTGAGATGGTGAGATGATGATGGTGAGATGAGATGATGATGATGATGTGATGAGATGATGATGGTGAGATAAGATGATGATGGTGAGATGGTGAGATGATGATGGTGATGAGATGATGATGATGATGATGATGATGGGGTCTGCCGGAGGAGGCCCGACGGTCAGGGAGGTCCGGTAAGGAGGAGTCGAGCAGGGAGGAAGGAGGACAGGGAAGAGGAGGAGGTGATGGTGATAATGGTGGTGTAGAGTGGTGGTGGTCGAGGATAACAGAGGCTCGGGAAGGAGTTCAGGGAGAGGTGGAGGTGCTGCTCCGTCGAGGAGAATTCGGTGGTGGTGAAGTCGTCGTGGGCTGTGAGCAATGGTGAAGACGACGGTGGAAAGGAGGTCAGGTGGGGAAGAAAGAGGTGGTGGTGAGCGGTGGCGGACAACGGAGAGTAGCGGGGCTCGGTCATGATGAAGATGGTGTGGGGTCTCAGGAACGGTCGGTTCTGCCGTGGGCTTCGGCGGAGGGAGTCGAGGGTGATCCGACGAGGAGAGAGGAGGGTGGTAGTGGAGTTGAAGGCGGTGTAGTCAGAGTCGTTCAGTCGGTCCAGGCGGTCGGCTTGAGGGGAGTCGACGCCGGTGGGAGACGTGGAGATGAAGTCGGGGACGCTGGAGGCGTGTACAGGGAGAGGGAGATGGTTCAGGCGATCGGCGGGGAGTCATGTCGACGAGGGGAGGGCTGGTGGTGGTTGTTGACGTGGTGGCAGGGAACGGGGAGGAGACGGTACTGTCGAGGGGATCAGCGGCCGGCGGTTGAGAGCTGCTCCAGCGGCTCGGGAGGAAGAGGAAGAAGGTGAAGATGGAGGTGGTGATGGTGGCGCTAATGGCGGTTCAGCGGAGTCGGCTCCGGCGGTCTGCGAGCAGGGGATGGCCGGAGGAGAGGTCCACGACTGAGGCGGGTGGTCCGGCGAGGTCGAGGTGGTCGGACTCGGCTGCGGGAAGAGGAGGGAGAAGATGAACAGGAAGGGGAGGAGGATTCGGCTAAAATAGTTTAGGAATGGGTTTTGGTTTTGTGAAATAGGAAAAAGTAGGGAAAATATTATATTTATATGTAGAAAATAGGGTTTGATATTTTACCTAGGGGTTGGGCTTGGTCAACATCTCCTTGGAGTTGGGCCTTGGCCTCACATGGGGATATTTGGAGGGCTATAATTTACATTATTTAAAATGCAAGGCTAGGGTTAAATGAGGGGGCGAGGTTGTGCGTTGCACATTCCGAAAATTATGGGAAAAATTCATATGAACAAAAAATGGGTTTCTTCATGTGTCATGTCCAATGGTGTGGACACCTCAATACACTTTTGCATAAAGCGCCCAACAATTAGAAAATTGCATAAAGATGAAAATTAGATTAAATTAATTAAAATTAATGCGCATGGTGTTCTATAATTAATTAGAAGTACATGGGGATAAAATTAGGTAGGACACAAGTGTCATGGACATAGAGAACTCAGGGTAGAATATTATCATAATTTGGGTTGCACAAAACGGGTCAAGATTGTGTCTCCAATTTCGATTGGAACGCACAAGGATACAAAGTCGTATTTATATAGAATTAAATAATAACGTCTGCGACGAATATTGTGCGACTAAAATATAGCACAAGAGAGCATAATTATAAGTTACACAAAGGTCAGAATAGAAGGTGGGCACGTCTAGGACAAGTGTGTAAAATTTGTAGGAAGGCAATGGCTAGTGTAGTGCTCCAATTATCGAAGCAACGGTAAGGTGCGCGAAGTGATATAAATATTATAAAATTAAATAAAATACCGTGTTCTATTTCTAATTGGATTAAAACTAGCCCTAGTCTCACTATCTAAGCCAAGTAGGTCTAATTTTGGGTGAGGGATTTACAACCGGCAACTGTTAGTCGACACGTCTGGATATTTAGTTTTCTTACATGATTGTATTAAATCAGACTGTAGCTGATCACTGTCGAGTACTTTTGTTACTCTACCAGCTTCTTATTTTGTACAGCTGGTCTCCATAACATCTTGAGAAAATGTTGGGGACGCCTTATTGCTTTATCATATATGCTCTATGATTACTTTTTTTGTTTGATTAATTGAGACATAGATGTTCGTGTGACCCTAAGTGACCAGATTGTAGCATGCACCCCCTTGTCTAGTTACATACGTAATCGTCGTACGACGTATAATATCTTGTACGGGGGTAGCTGGTCGTGTCCGTCTTCGTATTTCTGGTACTGGAACATGACAAGTTAGTAACTGACTAAATATTTTTTTATCTACAAATAATGAATTCTTTTTTTTTTATAGAAAAGAAGTGTTATAAAAAAATTGTGATATCTAGTTACATATTGATACTTAGAAATATTTAAGTAAAAATTAAAAGAGATAATTAGTGTTTAGACCCATAATTTTATTCCAACTTAGATTTTAAGCCATGCCATGCGAAATTACAAAATTTGTATCTTGAATTTTTATTTTTTGTTTCATTTTTTTTCATCGTACCCTCCCTTCCATGTGTGACAATGAAACTTTCTTATATAGGCTAGAGGGTATAATGGAAAAAAAAGAAAAAAAAATTAGGGTTCAAAATTTTCAATTGGTCATTTCAGGACTTAAACTTTAAGCTGATATAAAATCCAGCATATAAACACTAATAAGCCTAAATTAAAAGGGCTAATTAATATTTAGACCATGAATTTTATATTAGCTTAGAGTTTAAGCACTGACATATCCAAAAAAAATTGGACTCTGAATTTTTTTTCATTATACTCTCATTTTTAGCTTTAGTTGATTTTTGTATTTTTATTTATGTTGAGGGTATAATAGAAATAAAAATAAAAATAAAAACCTCGGGTCTAAAGGCTAATTAGCCCAAATTAAAATCACGTAATTAGAAACCTAAATCACCCAGGGGCTTAATTGTCATTCACCCATCCCCTCGTTGTAAGAAATCCTTTCCAAATCCAAACTTCAAAATCAAATTAAAGAAACACGAGAGAGAGCGAGGAGAGAGAGAGAGAGAGAGACCCCTCCCCATTGCAAAAACAAACCGAAATCAACAGAAGCACACACGCACACAGATTTGTGTTTATTCCTCCAAATCCCCCTACCTCAAGCAAAAAAATTAGGTTTAGGGTTTCCTCCCTCGAAAATTATCTACCGGATCTTTCCTCCCACCGCATTTCCTCCAGATCGGCGAATTTGGCTCCGCAGCGGAGGTCGCAGCGCGGCGGCGTCGTCCATATGCAGCAGGGGAGCGCCGCGGCGGCGGCGGCGATGTACGACCACCGCCCCGGATCTGCGGCGTCGGGCTCCAGCGGGGCCGACGCCGGGGACGCGGTGATGGCGCGGTGGCTGCAGTCCGCGGGGCTGCAGCACCTCGCGTCTCCGCTCGCCTCCGCCGACCACCGGACTCTCCCCAACCTCCTCATGCAGGTAGATTCTCTTTCCGATCTCGGATCTCGATTAGATCTGGCGTTGTAGTTTAGTGTAGGAAATGCGAAATTTTGTCGATCAATCACATCGTCCTTATTTCTGGTGGATCTGGATTGGATGATTGCGTAATCATGCACTGTGGAGATATGATTTGAGAATGGAGGTGGATGCATTGGCTGTATAGTTTCAGCTGGATTTAGCGCCATTGTAAATGTAACTGTTATTGTACACCATGTCAACCTTCTGACAATTTGAAGACTGAAATTTGGTACTTTGGTGACACAGCTTCTCCATTAATGGTGGTAAGGCTCTACATGTGGACTTTCTCCCCAGACCCTAACTCTGCATAAGGCGGAGCCTCGTGGCACTAGGATTCCCTCTTTACTATAGCCGTTAATGTGCACAATTTTCTTCAAATTGGTTTTTTTTTGACATTTTAGGTTGGTTATGTGTCATCTGTTATGAAATTGTTTCTTTCCTGACTTTGTTGATTTTAAAAGGTAGGTTGTTTAAGTATGGCTGTATAACGGCTGCTTATTTACTAAGGGGACTAGAGTTATTCACTAGTTGTTTGTTCTTATGTTGAATTTTTGTGAAGAAAATAAATATTTCGTTAAGGTGAATCTGAAGTGGTGTTATTTCCTGAATCAGTAGTGCACTGTTTGCGTCAGACTGTCATTGCATAAAAATGGGAAACATATCTTTGCTCCTTCTCAATAGTGCTTCTATACTGAACAAATTTGTTTGGTGGTCATGTTGCGGGGATATGAAAATGACATGGCATGATATGGACATAACTGATTTTGGCGTGTTCTAGTATATTTTGGAGTGTCTGTATCGTATCCGATACTCTCTGACATGGATGCAATATGATATGGCAATGATTTTGGACTACTAAAGTTCCTTGTCAGGTATGAATAGGAAAACTACTTGCGTACAATTAGTCTTATGGTTTCCGTGACAAAAGCTATCTTAATTTCTTGACCTAGTTTGGTCTTTGGCCTCATTTGGTTCGCGGAAAGGAAACGGACTCAATTCCTTGCTCCTTTCCTTTCCTTTGGGAAATTACAATTCCCATCCATTTTCCTTTCTTGTGTTTGGAAAGGTCAAGAAAATTGGAAGGTGGGTGGGAGGAACCACTTTCCCCCATATTTTTCTCTCCCTTGGGAATCATTTTTCTTTCCCAAACATTTTCTTTGGCTTCCAAACATAGGAAATGAATGACTTTCCTTTCCGAATGCCATGATTCCGTGAACCAAACATGGCCTAAGTGTACGCGTACTCGTGTATCCTGAGCTTTTGCCAATGTCTTCTTCTTTACTCTTTTTTTCACCCTCTTGTCTTGTTTCAAATGTCTGATAACTCTGCCATTTTGGAATGCCACTGTTATTTCACTCACAGAGAGTTCAATGGACATTGTTTAGGTAACTTAATGTGACTTCATGGACCTTGCTTTGACTTCAATCACTGACTTAACCAAATTAAACACCATATATAAGTGGTGAACGACACAACCATCCCTACTCGAACGGAAAGCGTTGATTGACTGTCCACTCTCCATTTTGTGTTCAGATTGGCAACGGATTAGTCTTTTTGGGGCTTAAACTTCAAAAGATATTAATTAGATCCTAGGCCTATGAAGAAAGATTGCTACTTTTTACATCCGTGCATAAGGCGCTTGCTTATTTATTTTGTATCATTCAACATTGGTATTTTAAAATAAGCACTTTTTGTAAGTGATTGTTTACTCACTGTTTGTTAGTAGCGACTTATATTCTTCTATTATGTCTTAATATTAGCTGTTATGTTCATTTTTACTGTTAATTGCATTGCATTACTTTTTACTATTTTACTTTATGAAACTTGAATTTTCCTTCCATAATGGAAATTTGGTGCTGTTATTTTAGGGTTACGGAGCTCAATCTGCTGAGGAGAAGAAGAAATTCTTTAGACTTTTGAGGAATTTGAATTTTAATGGAGAATCTGGGTCCGAACCATACACTCCAACATCCCAAAGTTTTGGAGCAGTAGGTGCAGCAGATGGATTTTATTCGCCTGACTTGAGAGGAGAGTTTGGAGCTGGGCTTTTGGATCTTCATTCTGTGGATGATACAGAGCTTCTTTCGGAGGTTCTTTCCTGGAATTTGTTTTGAACTTCTTTTTCTAATTGTAGAACTGTTTTTAAAACTGTTTGTGACCCCTCTCTGTGGTAGTTATGTGATATGACAATGTTAGTTTACTCAATTTGGTTAATATATTGTTTTATATCCACTCCAGAGGTTATGACATCCTCTCTTCACAGTAAGTGACTGATCTATCAAATTAAATCTGAATGAAGCTTCCAATGTAATTTCACAACGAATTCTTTAAAATATAACTATAAATCAGTAGAACATATGTCCCAGAAAATATTAAAGAAAGTGCTTCAAAACCTCGAAAGTTAATTAGTTGACATCAAGAATTATAAAAGAGAAAACTGTCGCAAATAAAGAGAAATGTTTTGATCCTTGCTGAGGTGATGAAGAATCAAAACCACCGTTGCTCAAAACAAGATTTGACTTTTTGCACGTCAATTTGCTTTCAAGAACCAACAAGTTCCGTTTGTGTCAACTGTCAAGTTGCAAACAAATTTCTGGAACGCTTTTGCTTTGTTTTGGAATGCTCTTGTTTTGTTTGAGTTACCACTCTAGCGCAGAATGTGCTCGGGCACACCTTGAAGCAGTTGGATCACAACACCAGGTGCCGTTGCAGACACTACGAGACTATCAAATACTAAGGTGGTTGCACTGTTTTGGTGTACCAAATTGGGTGCTAGTCCTCTCCTTATATAGGAGAACCAACGCATTGTCAATTATTAACTGATCAATTAGGATTTACGAATCTGAATAGGCTGTAACTCTGGTGCAGTAACTACAGGGTCATAACTATGGTGCAACTGCTGCATTCGAATAATCTCATATAAGTAACAACCGGTCCCTTTAGCTCGTCTTTATCATCTAAGATCATCTACAGTAACACCCAATGCTTCCCCTTTTGGTACCATGTAACCACGAAGCGGCTGTGAGGCTGCCAGCGTGGTGCACAAGGGGTGCCAACTCTACGCAAAAATGCAAACTGTGGCTGTGCCAATTAAGTCCCACTATGTACCCTAAGGCCCAATGCCCTTTAGCCTGAGTCTCAGCCCAAACCTGAGCTAGCCCCCCTAGAGGGATTTAATAAATGGGTGGTAAAAATAACCGTGGATGGCGAACTTCGAACCTTGGACTTCTAACATCCCACCCGACTCTACTCACCACGAGGCCAACACACCACATGTGACATACTCAAGTAGAGAATGACCTCATGTTGAAATACACGTGGGTTTGTCATTGTGTGAAACCTAGAATGAGTCCCGGTTGTGTCTAGACTATGTTGCACAAACACATATACAACATGACATGTTTCGGACACAACACAGATTCGTCAGTCAACACATATTTTGTTATGTCCTAGTGTATTTTGGAGTGTCCATGAGGTGTCTGATATGACACGGGCACACAAGAATTTTCACATGAATTTTTTTAGTGTTTGTGCTTCCTATTGTCTAGTTTTAGGATTAAACCTCTTCAGAAAATGCTAAACGCCCTTATGTAGATATGAGAATCTATGTTGAACGGAAAAACCTTAAACTAAAGAAAGGGAACAGGGAATAGTGATTGGTAATGATTGATACCTTTTTATTTCATACAATATGGTAATTGAAGTTGTCGTCAAAAGTGGTTGATCTTTGCAGACAAGTAGACTTTATAGGTCTTGATGACAACTTTTAGTAACTAACCAAGTATTAATTTCAATTGTGATATGTTTTTGGATTGGTGGGTAAGCTCTAATTGACAAGACATTATCGAACACAGTTCTTAATGAGTTCAATTGTATTGTTAATGGAGCATCTATATGGTATGCATCTCCAACTGCAACTCACCTGAAGGATTAATCATCTGCATAAGTACCAACCAAGTGCTCTTACGGCTCACCCAGTCTACGACCTTGGTTACTATTTCTTACCTTTGTGTTATGCAATTATGCATCTTCAAAATGGTCATTTTCTTACTATGAATAGTCTATAGTCTTTTGTAAAAGTAAATATTGAAGAAACATTATCAACCTGAGTTGTTTTTAGATAATTACATGTCATTAAATAAGTTATCATCATCCTAGATGCTTTTTCTCTACGGCAATAGGGTTACCTGGATCTTAGAGCATTTATCTTAGTTAAGAAGGGAATTAGAGGATTGCTGATTTTCACTATATAAGTTGTTTTTAGGCTGTGGCAACTATGGAGTATGGACAAGAGAGGTCTTCTCCTGTAAACTCAGGAAGCTAATTTTGGTGGAAATGGAAGAGTTTGACTCATGTTACTAAGGACTAACACACCAAAATCTCTCTAGGTATGAAAATTTTGGACAAGCAGAAGATGACGAGGTTGGTTATAGGATTCTGATTAACCATTGAGATATTAGTGATGGGATGGGCATAAAAACACATTTCCCATTATCAAGTAATTCTATAAGAGTGAAAAAATCAGTATTTCTCAGAATTTGACATGATTTTTTTTTTTTCAAGTGTAACTTTGTTGAGTTACATTATGGAATCATGACACTGTTATATCCTTTATGTGGATGATGTCCTGGTGCTAGGTGCACGGGTTCAGTTTCTTTTTTCTTTTTTCCTTTTTTGTGAGATGAAAGGAACAAGAGAGTTCACAGGTTGGGCTGAAGTAGCGAATGCAAAGACTCATGCTCAAGTTATGAACGCAAAAGATATATGCTCTATTTCTTTGAATGCAAAGACTCATGCTCAAGTAATGAACGCGAAAGATATATGCTCTATTTCTTTGAATGCAAAGACTCAGGCTCAAGTTATGAACGCAAAAGATATATGCTCTATTTCTTTGAGTAAGGTCGTCATCTATGTTGCATGGACACGGGAAAATGGTGCTCATATCCATATCGTGTCCATGCCCGTATCTGTGTCCGTATTTGTACAACATAGGTGACTACATTATTAGCTATTTGAAAATTTTCGTATCCCATACCTGTATCGTGCCCTTATCCGTATTCGAGTCACCGAGTGACAATTATTAGCATAAAGGAAACAAAAAGATGAGAAGTAAGGCTTTTGTAGCCTTTTGTCTAAACCTTTAATTGCAGCTATTTAGTTTACTATGTTTAGAAGTCAAACCTCTGAAGAATGTTTTCTAAGGAATGATGATACAGAATATAAGTTATTATTGTAGCTTTTCCTTTTAAGTTCTTTCAATTTATATTGTTGAAGATATTATTATGCAACTATTTAGTTGTTATGAATGGTGATAAAGCTGTTATTTTAATGAAAGGGCTAGTTATTTCTATTCAGTTTATGATGTCATGTTATTTATGTTTTGCTTGCAACTATTAGTTAATGCTCTGTACCCTCCTCTCTTGGCAGCATGGAATGTCAGAACCATTTGAGCCATCGCCCTTTATGCCTGATAGGGGGTTTGATAATGACTTTGATGTCATTTCTAGCAGGCAACAAGGTCCAGCAGATAGCAACCTTGGAGCAGCAGCCAATGAAAAAGAGAGTAGTGCAAAGGAGAGCAATGTAGCAAAGATTAAAGTTGTGGTATGCTGAGTGTCTGCTACAAATTTCATAAATAAGGATGACACCATTATGCTTTAATATCTTCATTGTGTATATTTTTTCTAAGTTGTTTTTTGAGTCTAGAATTCCTACAAAATATTATACAAAAAAATTCACACACTGCTCTTAGTTCTCTACCAGCTTGGTCGATGTCTTATTCTCTTTGGTTTTTATATGTGAAGAAATACAAGTGCTTTCGTGATATAAAAAATGTGCATTTGCTTAAAGGAATAGATGCCATTTCTGTGAATTTTCCCCCGTGCTGGATTTGCACCTTATTTTAAATTTTCCCTAAACTTTAACTGCTGCTTAACGTGATAAACGTTCATTTTGAACCAGGACCGAACTATCCATGAGACTCATAGTTACATTTTTTTTTTAGACTCATGGTTACATCACTTTATCGCTTTTTTGTTCTAAATACAAAGCGGGGCTTGGTCCTAGTTTGTAACTTTGTATCCATGTGTTTCATACTTGCCCGGAATTCAACTCCCCACAATACAGCTGTCCCTACCCTATCGCGTCAATATCACAAGCCTCTTATCCATTCAGGTTCAATGTATGCGGGGAGCAAGTCAAACTGGAAAAACTCATAGTGACGTTTAGGGATAACTAGGTCTGAACTCATGACTTCCAGCATGTCAAGGTGATACTCTACTGCCAAGTTATATCTCCTTCGCAGCTCATCGAGAAATATAACCGACTAATCCTAGGAGTTATCCTTGTACTAGATAAAATGTGGATAGTCGGATTGGATTTCTAGCACCAGGACAATGATTATCTGTTTGACCATCTGTGCCTTTATCTGATGGCTGCTCTTTTGGATGTTGCACATTTTCATATGAAAATTGTCTTGGGCAGTTGCACTTATTAGAAGCTCTCACCGTGCAGGTGTCATATGTAGACCCTGGTTTTCTTCTGCATATTATTATGTTCTTTGGTCCTTGGATGTGGTTCTTCCCATATCATTTGGTTTGTTGCTTCATGTGACGAGGACATTTAGAAACTTATGCCAAACATGCAGTTGGGTGAGTCTGGGGTGCAAGCTCTTTCACTGTATATGATCTTACTGGAGATCCTGTTTGCTTTTCAGGATGAATTTTGACTGATCATATAGCAAAGGGTTATCCTATCTATAACTCGATTAAAATGAGAATTTGAGGTACATTCTGGTAAGATGTATTGCTGAACTGGTTGCGATCACTGTTCGAAATAAACAGGGCAGGTCAAATGTAGATAACTTTTGAAGAACCACTTTGAATGTGTCAGAGCAAACATATAATTTTGGTATTAGCTCGAAATTTTAGTTCATGTGCTTTGTGAAACGTGAACTGTGAAGAGAGAGGTTCTTCCTAATGTTCCTATTTTACTTTGGAAAATATTACAATAGCTCTTGTTAACTAAAGAATTTTCCATATACTTCATTATTAGCTTGGTGCACCATTCAGGTTTGTTGCTTGCATCCTGGAGGATGTGCGTTTAAGTCATGGAAACAGACTCCATATATAAGGGAGTAAGGCTGTGTATTTAATGGCCCTCTGCAGAACCTGCATAAGTGGGAGCATCGTGGAACCTGGACTCCTTTTTTAATTGTTATTGCTTGTAAAGTTTATGCATCATGCGCAGAAACTTGTTGATATTTTGAACATGTCTTTCAGGTTCGCAAAAGACCTCTAAACAAGAAGGAGATGTCTCGAAAAGAGGATGACATTGTAACTGTACATAATAATTCGTATTTAAGTGTTCATGAGCCTAAGTTGAAGGTTTGAACTCCGTTCTTCTATGTGCAAATCTCATAAATTATCTATTAATTATTGTTTAGCCAAGCAGATTTTTTTGACGCACTGGGCCACTGTTTCTGTTGATATTATTTTATTCTCATTGGACTGAAGTTTGATGTTATGGTAGGCACCGACTAGAGCATTTTAATTTTCTATCCTCATCAAGCGCCTCGTTTATGAAGCATGTTTGTCAGTTACTGGGAAATTGACTTCTTGTTTGCTCTGATATAATTTTGTTGCACGAGTTTTAGTTGTTTCTTAACCACATTTGGGGAATTAATATTAAGAAATTGAAAGAGAGTGAAGTATTGCCAATGAAATTTTAGATGCAACCTTAAAATATTCAGGATTATCTGATATCCCATTGCCAGAAAAACTTTTGTGAAGATCATATGAAATATGAAACATCACCAAATGGTTCGTTTGCTCAACAAGTTTACGTTTCTTGATCACTGTTTTTAAGTTGTTTGAGAAGAAAGTCTCCTCCTAATGCAGTTGAATTGCAATGATATTTCTAAAGAAAAAGATAAAGTTTCTTGCAAAGTTACATTTTATTACTTCTTAATCTCCATATTTATTGACCTAAGCTGAGTTGTAAGACAATTATTTAGACGGTTACCATTCTATTGTCTTCTTGGCTCGGTCAATTACTATTTATGTTTCCTTTAGGCATATAACCATTGAATTTGTTTTTTTAGCTTAAGTAAAACAACTGGGAGAAGCCTTATTTCTTATTTCTTTTCCAAATTGATATATGAAAGTTCACCTTGGTGTTGGCTTTTGGTGAATGTAATTTTCTGTTAGTTGCACATTAACGATTTTATAGTAATCATTATGGTGAAATGGCTTGATGTTGTTGTATTATCTTATCATTAACTATGATAAGATGTAAATATACAATGTTCATGGAGATTAGTTGTTTCATGTATTTTGAATCCCTAACCTTTTCTTGGTTTTTACTTAATTTGTTTACTGATTTTAAATTTCTTGATATGGTAGGTGGACTTGACCGCATATGTCGAGAAGCATGAGTTTTGTTTTGACGCTGTTCTGGACGAGTATGTCACTAACAATGAGGTAACAAGGTTCAAGGTTTAGATCACCTCTTAATTGCTTGGTCATTGCGATGACATTTCCGCCATTTGACTGTCGAAAATAAATGTACTTGCTTGAACAGGTATACCGTGAGACTGTAGAGCCTATTATACCTGCTATCTTCCAGCAAACAAAAGCGACATGTTTTGCTTATGGTCAGACAGGTGCGACATGGGCTTGGTCACATTTCTCTATCACAAATATACATGCAACTCTATATTATATGCAGGTCTTTACTAACAGACCAGTTTTATGGTTCATTATTTTAGTTGTTTGTTGATAGTGATACTCGCTTTATACAGTTTCTTACCCTCCAATTTCTTGATTCCTTTTTACCTTTTTTTCATATCTGCAGTTCTTCTATTGTATTTACAGATATTTCACAGTATGATGTGTCTGTTTATTGTTTGAATTGCTGGCTGGCACTCATTGCCTTGTCATCAAACTTCAAATAATAGAAGGGTTCATGAAACATGTAGAGGGTCCTAAAACATTAGATTGGTGTTCTACAATGTGAAGAAGAGATGAGCACTTTTTATGTTCTTTAAAAATAAAATTTTAACTTAATTTTCCAAGGTCGAGATGGATCCTTTAATTTGTTCAAACTTTCTTTTTACACCAAGTTCGTGTTACAGACAAAAGCAGGGACATTTAGATTGTTTCAGATATGTTTACGAGTTCAAGAGATCTATGTTGTTACAGGCGACGCCTAGGTGCGCCTAGGCGGCCTGTTGAGGGGAGAACGCCTCGACTAGGGGAAATATTTTCCGTGTTTGGAGATGGGCGCATAGGCGGACGCCTAGGGTCGACCAGGGGAAGGAAAGGCGGACGACGTTGCTGTTGTTGCTAATTTTTTTTTTTTTTATGTTGCTGCTTCTGCTGTTGGTGGTACTGCTTCTGCTGTTGGTAGTGGTGGTGGTGGTACTTCTTCTTCTTCTGCTGCTGGTAATGTTGGTACTGCTGCTGCTGCTCGTACTGCTGCTGCTGCTGCTGTGACCTGGGCGGGCGCCTAGGCGAGGCGGCCACCCTCTCGCCTCTCCTCGCCTAGCGCCTATAACAACTTTGCAAGAGATATGGCCATTCCATTGATGCCTTGAAGACCTTTCATTAGCAGAATGTGATACATATCTGGGTTGGAGATGTGGCTACCTGTTATTTGAAGCCTTATTTCCTTGATATTTCAGGGCTTTTTGCAACACAAGTTACATGAACTTTGATAAAAGCTCACATTAGGAGATTAGGACTGGTTAAACAGTCACTTAATATAAGTGGTTCCGTCTCTTTTGTTCTTTCTTGGATGGCATTCCAGAGATAGGACTGAAAGTTTAGTCATCAAAGGATGATTGCGTTCAAACTGATTCTGCATCCTCTACATGAATCTCATAGACCATAGTGCACTCCATAGAAATTTGATGTCACATGAAACTATCAAAATCTTACATGAGTCCGATGACATCTGTTGACGTGGAGGGTTCGTTTTTTTTAGAATGGATCCTATAGGATAAACCGATTTACCAGATTCAGGGGACGTTCAGTATTAAATATGGATACGGGTGAAGGATACATTATGCAAGGTACATGATATGCAAAGGGTACACTGTGTAGGTGATGGGATTTGGACGGGTCCCACTAACAAGAACAATGATGTTGAAGCTGTGAGTAGGTTTAATTGCTGCTCCAGGTTTTAAGTAATTAGTAATGTAATACATCAGTCACTTGCTTCCTCTATGGTTGAATCCTGCTTCGGGCAAGCGTCATTTATGGCACCTTCTTTTGAGGTAGTAGAAACCAAGGTTTAAAGTATCGGCCGATACTGATACGGATCGGTCGTATCGGATCGGTTTTGGACGTAGCCGATCCGATACGTCACGAAAATATCGGTATCGGCCGATACTGTCACGAAAAGTCCGGTATCGGCCAGTATCGTCCGATACGTGTCCGATACAGTCCGAAACAGACCGATACGGTAATGTAAACCCTAATATTAGAAGAAAGAACAGTAGAGAATCGAATATATTCCCTTTCCGACATAAACAAAAAACTTTGCAGAGACATCAGATTAAATAATAGAAATTTCGAACAGTTCCTAGTAGAAGTTCTATAAATAAATCAAAGTTCTCTACAAAAAAATACCACAACAAAGAAGAAAAAGAAATTCAGAAGAATTTGGAGAAGTCTGTGAAGAAAATACCTAATTTCAGAAGGTACCGTAGCTTCTCCTTCGAAATACCCGCCTTATCCGCCGCCGCGGCAACCATCGTCACGGCAACCGTCGCCGCAGACGTACTTCAACCGACGGTGGACGGGTGGAGACGCTCTCCTCTTCGAGCTAGCCTCACCCCGCACGATGGAGTGGTGACGATCGCGGTGGTGGACGACCGCGGTGGTGCCGGTGGAGAGAGTTTCTCTTCTCTCTCCTCTCCCCGATTATTCCACTGATATACAAACACGTGGACTGGACAGCCAGTAACACAAAACTTATAATCCCCACCGTCCACGTCAGCGATCCATGGCCGAAATCTAACGGTCCATATCGATTCTGATTTGAGAAGGAAAAAAAAATTGAACTGCAGAAGCAGGACTCGAACTCGTGACCGCTGCTTCGGTTGAAGCAATACTATCAATAGCCCGCTAGCCAGAAAGCAATATTTGTTTTGTGTTCTAACTTGCCATATATATATTATGTATCAATACTAGTTGACTAACTTGCTTTTTTGGTATCTAACCTTTTTTCCTTTGTATATATATATATATATATATATATATATATTACTATCTAATTATTATTATTATTATTATTATATATTATTGCAATGTAATGTTATTGTTATCTAACAAAATTATATATATACTACCTGTTATTGTTATCTATGTAATGTTTTATATTATTGCAATTTATTTATCGTATATATGATTATATATATACTATCTAATTATTATTATTATTATTACTATATATTATTGCAATGTAATGTTATTGTTGTCTAACAAAATTATATATATACTACCTGTTATTGTTATCTATGTAATATTTTATATTATTGCAATTTATTTATCGTATATATGATTATATATATACTATCTAATTATTATTATTATTATTACTATATATTATTGCAATGTAATGTTATTGTTGTATAACAAAATTATATATATACTACCTGTTATTGTTATCTATGTAATGTTTTATATTATTGCAATTTATTTATCGTATATATGATTATATATATACTATCTAATTATTATTATTATTATTATATATTATTGCAATGTAATGTTATTTTTATCTAACAAAATTATAAAACTAATATATATATAGTTCGCAGACGAGTCTAATATATAAAACAAAATTATAAAACAAAAGGAAAGGCCTGTGCCATGGAACCAAAATTATAAAACAAAATTATAAAACTAATATATATTATTGCAATGTAACTCGTCTGCGAGCTTGAATCTCGTCTGCGAGCTTGAATGGCTAGGTTCAAGAACTAATATATTTTATTTATTTATAAAACTAATATATATATATATATATATATATATATATATATATATATATATATATATTCTATTGTACATATACACTAATATATATATATTCTGACTTTTTATTTATTTATAAAACTAATATATATATATATATATATATATATATATATATATATATATATATATATATATATATTCTATTGTACATACACACTAATATATATATATATTCTGACTTTTTTTTATTTATAAAACTAATATTTTTTTTTATTTATTTATAAAACTAATATATATATATATATATATATATATATATATATATATATATATATATATTCTATTGTACATACACACTAATATATATATATATTCTGACTTTTTTTTATTTATAAAACTAATATTTTTTTTATATTACATATACACTAATATATATATATTGTATACTATAGTACCTATATGTTGTATCAATTTCATATATATTGTATCTAAATATATTATATATACATAAACTATATACTATATATACATATATATATATATATATATTGTACGTCTATGCATCATATACTATATACTATATATTGTACGTCTATGCATCTAACAAAATTATATATATAGTTATATACTACCTGTTATTGTTATCTATGTAATGTTTTATATTATTGCAATTTATTTATCGTATATATGACTATCTAACAATATTTATTAATGCATGTAACAATTTTTTAATTATTGTATGTAACATTATAGTTTATATAACTATATTATTGTATGTAACATTATAGTTTATATAACTATATATATATATAACTTAGTGTATATGTATATGTACAATACAATTAGATAATATATAGTATCTATTATTGTAACGATATTTCTTTATATTTTTGGTCAGTAATTATTACTGGAGAATACACATTATTTGTCAGAGGCATCTACTGGAGAATACACATTAGTTATCATTCTTTGTATTTTTTATTATTGCATCTAACAATTTTATATGTTTTTATTACTTCATGTAACATTTTTTTATTATTGTATGTAACGTTATATCATTTCAGGATTACTTAATGGCACCAAAAAGTCGTACGCCGGAGGAAATGGATGCTGGTTGGAAACATGAAAAATGTGTCAATCCTAATAATAAGAGGAGGGTGGAATGCAATTATTGTAGCAAAATAATGGACGGAGGGGTTACTCGGCTGAAACAACACTTAGCGGGTATTACAGGAAATGTAGCATCGTGTCCTGATGTACCAATTGCTATAAAAAAAGAAATGTTGTTGCTTGTTGAGGGTAAAAAAAGGATAAAATAATGGCGAATCAAAGAAAACAATGGGTAGAGGAGGAGTTAACAAGGATAGCTCGAGTAGATTCCTCCTCAGAAGAAGATATTGAAGACTTTACGGAACTTAGAATGGACATGAGACAAAGTAGGAGAGAACATGCAGCTGAGGAATGGGGTAGACGTTGGAGTGTCGGGGACAGAGAAACAGGGTCAAGCAGGGGTCCGACGTTAGGTGGCCGATCAAAGTCAGTCGCATATCGTGGGGAGGAGGTGAGAAATATTTCAGAGATAGAAGTAAGGAGTATGGACCCTTATGTCCTCAGAAAACAAGGGGCAATGCAACCCAAAATAAAGGGTGCAATTAAGGGGATAAAGAATGCAAAAAATTATATAGGAAGATTTATATCAAATTTCTTTATATACAATAATATATCGTTCAATGCTGCTAAAAGTTCACACTATCAACCAATGATAGATGCTATAGCAGCTTCCGGGGGTGGAGTAAAGGGTCCAACTCCTTATGAGATTTCAAATACTTATTTAGATATGGAAATAAGTGACATGGAGGAGTACCTAAAATTATTTCATAGGTATTGGGATGAGTATGGATGTACCATTATGTGCGATGGATGGAGTATACAGAACAGAAAATGCATCATTAACTTTCTTGTGTATTCTCCACAAGGAACGATATTTCTTAAATCTGTAGATGCCTCTAACAAGTACAAAGATAGTAAATACATATTTGGACTGATGAATGAAGTTGTGGAACAGATTGGAGAAAACAGGGTCGTCCAAATAATTACTGACAATGGCTCCAACTACAAGAAGGCGGGAATGAGGTTAATGGAGGTGAGAATGCACTTATACTGAATTTTTATTATTATAAATATGTTTGTATATATGTTATTTATTATTGTAAATATAGCTTCATTCTAAATATATATATATGTTTATATGCAGGTGAGAAAAATTTTATATTGGACGCCATGTGCAGCACATTGCATAGATCTCATGTTGAAGGATATAGCCAATGATCCACATATTAAGCCACTAATACGGAAGTCTCAAGATATGACTTGTTTCATATATAATCATGGTTGGGCTCTTAGCTTCATGAGGACTGAGACTCAGAATGGAGAATTGGTTAGACCAGCCATCACTAGGTTTGCTACCAATTTTTTTGCTTTTGATTCCATCCTTAAACATCAGGCTGATTTAAAAAGGATGATAAATACACGGGGTTGGACAGATAACTACATGAGACTCAATCGTAAAGATAGAGAAAAGGCAGATGTGGTTGTCAGTTTAATCGAGAGTCAAACTTACTGGAGGGATATTGCAGGGGTCACTGCAATATTTCGACCTCTAGTAAAAGTTTTAAGGATGGTGGATAGCGATGATAAAGCGGAGATGGGTCATCTTTACGAGGCTATGGACAGGGCTAAAGAAATGATAAAAAAGAATGTTGGTCAAGGATATAGGAAGTGGTGGGAAATGATTGATACCAGATGGAATTCTCAACTACATCGAGATATACATGTAGCTGGTAAGTACTCTATAAATTGAATATCCTTCAAATGTTATTTTATAATATTTTTAGGGATTTTAAAACTAGTTATTTATTCAATATTGCAGGTTATTTCTTGAATCCCAAATACCAATATTCTAATGATGTTATAAATGACGACGAGGTACTGAATGGTTTCCACCGCGTCGTTAATAGAATGGTAAATGACAATACAATACGCCTTAATATAAACAAAAAGGTAAATATTATTTGATATTGGATTTTTCTACAATATTTAATTTTAATGTCATAAGACCCATAACTGTTGTAATATCACTTTGCAGGCAGAAAAGTTCAGATTGAGAAATGGTGTATTTAGTTCAAATCAATTCCAAAGTGCTGTAAATAGATGTCTTCCTGGTAGTAATAGTTCATACTTTAAAATATTTATTAATTAAATTTACATAGTTACAAAGCTAATATATTTTATTATTTTGTAGCTGAGTGGTGGTCCATACATGCTAGGGAGGAAGCCCCAAATTTGACTCGATTAGTTGTGCGCATCCTAAGTCAAACAGTGTCTTCTTCCAACTGTGAAAGGAATTTGACAACATTTTCTCTCATCCATACTCGTCCCCGCAATAGACTTTTAATGACAAGACTAGAAAAATTAGTTTTTGTCCATTATAATATGAGATTGAGGGTTCGAAATATGCAAAGATCACGAGATGAACAAAATATTATTGATTTGGATGAGATATTTCATGAAGAAGATCCACTCATACCTTGGACTAGAGAAAGGGAAACACTACTCTTAGATGGCAGAGAAAATGAGTGGTTAGATGATAACTTGGATGTCGATCCACAAGATATTGTCGAAAATGCTCGAAGGCCTGGAAAAAGAAAAAAAATACCAGATGTACAATCTCGACAGGTCGACAGCGATAAAGACGACACTACTAATAGTGGAGGCAATGGAGCTACACTCGCTGCTGGTGCTGACAATACTAATGAATATGAAAGTCCTGGAGATCAGTCTCATGAATACTCTGAAGACTGGCCAAGTGATTATCAACCTAGAGAGCACCGCATGGATGATACATATGCTGGAGGATCTAGCCATCATGATGTACCTACTCCTTCAGACAATTACAACAATACATATGATAGTTCATGCACAAGTTATTATCCATACAACACTCCAGAGGCGGAACAACATTCAACATTTGATGGCCTCATGACAAATTTTTTTCATAATACAGATATCAGTCACTACTACCCTCATAACCAAGAACCATATCGGGACGATTATGATAATTATGAACAATTTTAATGATATATTTGTATTTTTTGTATTTGTATTCATTTTCGTATTTGTATCCTTATCGTAGTTCATACTTATTGTAAAAAGACTATTATTCATGAAATTTAAATGAAGGGATAGGCCAGAGTCCCGATAAATTTTTTTGGCCAAGTGATTTTTTGTCGTACTTTTAAATTTAAACATGTAAATCTCATTGCTAATTTTATTTCGATATATTATGAAACAAAATAATTGGTGTCATAGATCACATTGTAACAATTTATAACTATTCACTTATACTAAATTTTTGAATACAATTAAATCTTTATTTATTTAAAAAAATTTAAAAATATATCTCGATTCCTCGACAAATATAATTATGGGTCTTGTCACTTGTCTCATTATCTCATCCTACCATTTCAATTGCTTATTTGCTTTTAATCTCTTGTGCCTCCCTCTATGCGCCTTAATTCGTCAAAATTGAAACCTACAGAACAATACAAGATTCAATTAGTACGAATATAATGACATAGTAAGATTGTAACTAAAAATATGTAAAGAAAGAAAACTTATATATCGCAGGTAAACCATTCAACAAGGATGACTATTGTTTTATTCAATTCTAATTAAAAAAACATGAAAAACACTTAAATAATGCATACATATGTAAATTATTTTTTCTATTTTTTTTACTAATTAATTAATAATTATTTAAATTGTCGATACATCCGATACCAACATATCCGATACCGCCGATACTGCCGATACGGCTACTTATACAAACTGTCTGATACCGATACCGATACCGAGTTCTTGAACCTTGGTAGAAACCTAATTACTTGGTCCTTGAAACATCCATTGCATCAATGTTTGGTGAAGAAACATGGAATAACTTTTAAACCTATAACCAATTTCATATTATGGTCACTAGGATCCACTTTACTGGTCAGATACTAAACATTTTAATCTTGAAGAAGTGATAAATCTTCTTTTTGAGTGCAAAGCACAGTGCAAGACATCTATTGATGAAATTATTAATCTTTTTAAGATTTTATGATTTATTACGAGGAATTGAATTATTCCCGTAACATATTCAGCCAAATAGTGTCCTAGATATTATGTGCTATTCATTGGTTCCATTTCTCAGCTCTTTTCTAACTTCTTACTCAACTGTCTTATGATGTCAAACCCAAAATAATTGATGATGATGTGTTTCATTGTCCAAATACATGATTTAAGCTGAATTTACATGAGATTCAGGAATCAAATCTAGTTCTATGG
This sequence comes from Iris macrosiphon, assembly GCA_036927795.1. NCBI lineage: Eukaryota > Viridiplantae > Streptophyta > Magnoliopsida > Asparagales > Iridaceae > Iris > Iris macrosiphon. Next base: position 324,983,823 of record JAYESA010000004.1, read on the forward strand.
GAGGGACCATGAGGCTTCGTGGATCTTGACCACATAGGAGAATCTATCAATAAGGTGGGAGTGGCTTAAAACTGCAATTTATTTATGTTTCTTCACCAAATCTGGGTTCAGTTGAGTTTTGAAACATTGAATCAGGAAAGGTGTTGGATGATATGACAATTGTTGGGGTTGATTTTGTGGAGGAGCTTGGTGGGTGTGCGCGCGTGGTGGGTGTGTGTGTTGGGGTTTGGGGGGTGGGGGTGGGGTGATTGCAATGACTAAGGGATGATCCTTAGAGCGGTATATGGCCTTGTCTTCTTTCGTTACATAAGTGGTCTTTGTCGAGACTTGCCCTTATCTATTGGGTTACAAGATCATGTGAGGTTACCAATGATTTCTGTACCAAACCAGGAACGAGGCAAGATATCGTTCTTGCTGAGGAAATCAGCTTGCCATCTAAAAGTAAGCACCAATGACTGCTGTGATTTAGAGTATGCTGCTCCAGTGTATTTGGACACTGTCAATATGTTACAGAACCACTCTTGCCAGTAGTATTAGAGTATGCTGCTCTGTGATTTGCTGTACGCTGCTATTAATTTAGAGTATGCTGCTATTGTGTATTTGAACTCTGACAGTAATGGTTTCAAATTTCAAATAGAAAAGGATACTTTCATGAATGGATACACAGAACAAGAGCAAGGAACCTCATCTCATTAGCATGGACCTATATACAAGGCTAAAGGGTGTGATATTTCCTTAAATATTCGTAATTGCTTTTGTAGTTTAAATGAGGCATGTCTCAATTGTAGGTCTATCCTTTGAGAATATAGTACACATTTTAATTGTTCAAAAAATGATATCTTGTACCTTAAGATGTATCTTTTCTGACATTTGGAAGTAGGATGTAATGTATCTCTAACTTCTATCGCTCACTCCTATGGTTATGTAGAAATTTTTGGGAAGATAAATGTGCTGCATGAATAGACTTTAATCTTAGATAGTAATGAACAATTCAGATTTTGAGTGCAACTTAGTATCATATTAACTGAAACTTTGAAAACTTGGAGATTATCGAAGAATCCCCACTGTTTTACTTTCTGTACATATCATGTTCCGGAAGGATCAGAAGCTGTTGGTTGTTACAAATAGAATAACTGTGGCACCATATTTTGCTTTGGTTTCCAGGTAGTGGTAAGACTTATACCATGCAACCTTTACCTATCAGAGCTGCAGAGGACATTGTGCGGCTGTTGCGTCAGCCAATATATCGCAATCAGAAGTTTAAACTGTGGCTTAGCTATTTTGAGATCTATGGAGGGAAACTCTTTGATCTTCTTAGTGATAGGAGGTCAGCTTCTGTATACCTTTGGCTTTGATTTTAAACCCTTGATCTAATATTTGAAGTAATTCTTGAAGTGATATTTACAGATCGAAAACTATATTTTCCCATGGTTGTTTCTATTTTAAATACTCATTACTTTCTGATGCTGGGAGCTTGTTTTTGACATTCTTAAACATCTTTGTTTACATGATTTTAGGTTATATTTCTGGATGTATCATTTTCAAGTTTGTATCGCTAGTTGCCACTTCTCCAGCTGTTTATCTTGTACTTTTTTTTCCTTGGAAGAACCATTTCCTCCATCCAAGGTTTTAAGTGTCGTCCGAAACTTATAACGATGATACTGAAACCATTGCTGAAATCACCAAAACCGACGAATTCGAAATTACTGAAACCCCCCAAACTGCCGAAACAGATATTTGAAGGAAATCTCAGAAACAGAGTTCTTGAGCCTTGGGTTTACTTATATCCTATGTTGCACGAATACTGACACAAATACATAATGACACCATACAGATACGAGATATGTATGGATCTTTCGTGTTTTTGGCTAATTCCTAGTTTGTTGGCAAATTTAATTGCAAACATCATTCCTAGGAATGATAATTTTCCAATGCTGGTGAAACATCCTTTATTTTCGTCTTTTGTGCATTTAGGAATGATAATTTTCCAATGCTGGCGAAACATCCTTTATTTTCGTCTTTTGTACATTTTGCCCAATTCATAAATTTCTGCTTGAAGGTGGAATTGGGGTATTAGCTCCCAATTCCTAGGTTGAGGGATTTAGGTTTAAGCATACTTCTCCTTTGTTTCCTTCATAAATCGTCCACACAGCGTTATTGCTGATGAGGTGCATCTCTTATGTGATATACCCAGAAGTCTAGTCTGATCTTTCGTGCATCTATTTTTCCTGATATATGTTTTTCTGTTAGCCGTTGATCTGTAAAACTTCCCTAGTAAAACATGGTCTTAGTTATTTTGATCGATCTTCATCAGGAAACTCTGCATGAGGGAAGATGGAAGGCAACAAGTTTGTATTGTTGGGTTGCAGGAATTTGAGGTTTCAGACGTACAGATAGTTAAAGAATTTATCGAGAAAGGGAATTCTGCACGAAGCACCGGTTCTACAGGAGCCAATGAGGAATCATCTAGATCACATGCTATTTTGCAACTTGTCATTAAGAAGCAGAAAGAGGTAAAAGACACCAGAAGGAAAAATGATGGCAATGAATCCAAACCGGGCAAAGTTATTGGGAAGATCTCTTTTATTGATCTTGCAGGAAGTGAGCGCGGTGCTGATACCACGGACAATGATCGTCAAACACGGTTTGTATCTCTTCCATTTTTGTTCACTCTCAAAAAGTATATATAATGTTGTCAATACAAAGCATTGTCATCACTAACCATCTGATTGGTTCTTAGGTGAGAACCTGACTAGAGTCGGGTTTGGAACTTTGGTGGTGGTATCATCCTTTACAAATGTCCTTTCATGAGTAGATGATGTATCTGTTCAACTTTCTCACTTCAGGATTGAAGGAGCAGAGATAAACAAGTCTCTCTTGGCCTTAAAGGAGTGTATCCGCGCACTAGACAACGATCAGATTCATATCCCGTTCAGAGGGAGCAAACTTACAGAGGTGCTTCGTGACTCTTTTGTTGGCAATTCCAGGACTGTGATGATATCTTGCATTTCGCCTAGTGCAGGTTCCTGTGAACATACACTTAATACCTTGAGATATGCCGATAGGTAAGACTGGTTCATTTACAACTATAAGGACTGTAAATTATGTAGTGTTTCTAATCTAGATAAGTGGACAGGGTTAAAAGTCTTTCCAAGACTGGAAACTCTAAAAAAGACCAGGTTTCTGGTTCATTGCTCCCTTCTGCCAAGGAATCATCTTCTGTAGCATCATTTCCTTCTTCAGTTGAACAGGAGGACATTATTGAGCAAACTCAAGAGGTCAAACCAGTGGAAACATCCAGAAGAAACACACAGATTCCTTCATACAATTCAACGTCAGAGCCGGACAGAGGTTCGTCTCGTGTGATGTCAAATTATGCTTATAATGGAAGGGTAGAAAGTCCGGCAACCTTTAGTTCACTGGATAAGGAGAGGGTTAACATGAAAAACAGTTCTAGCAATTCTTCAAGAGGTCAAACCAGTGGAAACATCATTTCCTCTTCCCAGAATTCATACAATATGCAAGATGAAGAAAAGGTGCCAAAGGTATCTCCACCTCGTAGAAAAGTTCCAAGAGAAGAAAGAGCCGAAAAACAGAGCAGCTGGTCTAGGAAAGATGATGATGGATCTGAAGGTCTACCCACAAATCATAAGCAGCATCAGAGTTTAGATTCTACTCTGTACAGTACATCAAGGCAATATGAACAGGAAGATCCATGTAGTGATAGGGAAATCAATGCTATACTAGAGGTGCGGAAACTCTACCACAATTTTGGTCTACAACCTTTTTGTATTATATACTGTTAGCTACCAGTCATTTTTGTGACTTTATCCTTGTCAATTGATGCAGGAGGAAGAAGCTTTGATATCAGCTCACAGAAAAGAAATTGAAAATACAATGGAAATTGTGCGAGAGGTTAGTTCCTATAATAAAGCTCCTTGTATTCAAATTTTTTTTTTTTCAATGACAAGTTTTGTCAGTTGCAAATTTGATCAGCATTAAGTTAAATGATTTGTAGTACGTCTCACACTATGCTCAACCTTCTATTGCTTTATTATTTCATCTTTTGGTATTCGGGATTGCCATTCCTTCATCTTTGTCTTAATGTGTCACATAGATGAATGCAATTCCCAATAGCAAATCATGTCATCTTACCTCTTCGTCTAGACTCTTTAATAGTTTAGCGAACTTCTTGGTTGCGTGAGCTTAAACTGCATATCCAAAAGGTATATGTAGGTCTATCTGCATGCCAACTGGTCACATAGGTTCTTTGGCATGACCCCTTGGTCCCTCGTGCTCATAGTTACCTTGGCTAGAAATTTGGCACTAAAACGAAGGATTAACGCCAGGTTTAGAGCAAGTTATAAATTGTCAAATTTTTCAAGCTTTGTTATGCTCCATAGCTGCCCCATTCTTACGGGAGAAGACTTGGATGATGATTGCATCTTTTAATATATTCATGCAATTTCTTGTCAGGTTGACAAATAGCATCAACCATTGTCTTTATGTACTAATATATGAGGTTCTTATTTCAATTTGGCAGTTTTGATTGTTGAGCTATAGATGCCAAAACTTCCAGTCTTCCATTTTTACACTTTGGAATGCCAAGTGTTTCCTTTTTAAAAGGAAAAACAAAAATTTGGTACTTGGTTTTTTAACTCGTCCATCTAGAAATAATGTCCTCACTGGCATGAAGTTTCTTCAAGATAGCACCTAATTTGCAGCAAAAGTTGTCCAGTTGCTTTTGCATAGCCCTACATTTGCTAGGAAACTTTGAAGGAAACTATATTGTCTGAATTTCTGGGAAACATGCTTTGTGATTGTGATTTTTTGGAAACTCTGGAAAGCAATCTTTCAAGGCTGCAAAGGTTTCTTGATTCTTCTACTTATCATGTTTCAATTCTTTGATGATTATTAATTAGATGAAATTAACATCATGTTGCACATTATTTATTTGATGAGGTTAACTGTACATGCCACACCACATGCAATAACCTCTTACTTATAGGTTCATGTTTATATGACGGTTCACTGTGGAGCATTCTTATCAACTGTCTTATCTGTGTACAACTTAGTTTTTGAAGTTTATAAATATCCATGACCAAGGTTTGCATAATTAAATATGCTTACTGATGTATGCTAATTTCTCAAATTCAACTCACCAGTCTTGCTTACCCTTTCGTTCTTTGTTGCAACTATAGGAGATGACCTGTTGGCTGAGGTGGACCAGCCAGGCAGTCTAATCGACAACTATGTTTCCCAGCTGAACTTTGTCCTCTCGCGGAAGGCTGCAGGTCTTGTCAGCCTTCAGGCACGCTTGGTGAGATTTCAGCATCGTCTCAAGGAGCAAGAGATTCTCAGCCGCAAGGCACCAAGATAGTTTGGATCCTTTTTGATTGCTTGTTTGTAGCCAATTTGTGCCCTGTGATCCTTCTCAGTTTTCTAGTCATGTATCATTGTAGTTCCTCTATTATTAAAAGAAGATTTACATTTGTAAACAAGCACTGGAGTCTCTGGGATGTGGTGTTTTAATTTAGAGACTCTCCGGTAGCTTTAAATCCATTGTGAGCTTCCGAAGACATAAAAAATTGCTGTTGGTTTGTTAAAGGCTAATACGAATTCAAATAGAGATTCTTTTCATCTTGTTTAGTTGTTGTATTACCTTGTGTAATTACATTTTACTTTTGTGGTATAGAAATCAAGTGGCAGTTACTTTTTAGTTGCTACATTACTAGTTGTGAAATGGCATTTTGCTTTCTAGTAGGAATTAAGTTGCAAGTTCTTCGTGGGTTGACATACTTACAGCAGCAGAACTTGCAGATAATGAGAGTAATGCGAATCACACACGGATGGCGTTCACACATCATGAACACCTCACACAAATATTGTTAAAAAGTCTCAAAGAAATACACTCTTCAGAAAAGCCCTCAAATAAAACCAGACAGATTGCAATACACCTTTTAATGAAAGGTTCTTTCTGATCTCAGGATTTCTGTCTTTATAGGAAGACGGGTTTGCAAGGATACGACCCAACCAAAATAAGCAGAATAGCACACTACGATTACGAACAAGGCGAAACCTCAATTTTTCAACATCTTTTCTATAATAGGAATAAAATAATTACGTAAGCATGAGTAAGAACATAGTAGCATAAAAAGTAATATTTACTTGCAAACCTTCTTTTCTTGAAAGAAAATTTACATAAGCACGAGACTGACAAGTTATGTGCAGCAACCCGGAAGATGCAGGATTGAGACACCACCTACCCATCAGACTAGAGAAGAAACAAATTGATTTGCATACTAAAAATCCTTGGTTCAATTTTTGGTGGCAACATTATTTTTAAAATTTTATTTTTTACTTTATTTTTTTCTTTTAAATTATGTATGAGACTGTACGTTGAAAGTTCGTCTCGGATCTCATTAGCTCAACATAACATTGATTATGAAAGAATATAATCTACTCCGTCAGGAGAGTCCTTATAAGGGGTTGCAATTATCTTCTTATGATCTACATTGTGTATTTTTCGAGTTGAGATGAAATGTAGAAGGTAAACTTTTGCGACAAGAAAATTAACATATTTAGTATTTGCAATCTTTATTAATAAAAAATAGTGACTTGTCGCATGACCTTAATTACCACAAGTCGTGTAATTTTTTAATTTTTTATTTTGCTTCATCTCTGTGATAGTTCTTCGCTTGACCTCTCATAGCAAGTCTTCTTTATTGGGGGTACTATTCGCGTGATATTTTTTTGCTTGACCTCTGCTTGACCTCTGATAGCAAGTCTATAATTTACTCAGTTTAAATAATAACCATTTTTATCGCCATGTATATAAGGGCTCCGTTTGATTACCATATATACATCTACAAAGTATAATATTATACGTCAATAATGCTATATAGTATTTAATGTTTTTAAGTTCAGTCGTATAGTATAACTTTATAAAGTGAAATGACATATAACGCAGCATGCACAAAATTTCGTACATATCGTCGGATATCTAAAAAAAAAAAAATTACAAAGTGAGATTATTATACACCACAGACCGTATAATATTATAGCGACTCCTATTCGTATTTATACAACACATTGTCTAAAAACTATACAATACTGTTCCTCATGATAACATTATTCATTATCTTGTGTAGTTTATACTATATTAATGCATCTCAAAAATGTACTGGTTGGCCAAACATGGCTAAGATCACAGCTAAGTAAACCCCCATGGCCTTTGCGTGGATGAACAAAAACACTTTTTTGTTTAACTCCTCTTGACAGGCCTGCTTGGGCACTTAGCTGCCTTTTCCGGACCTGCCGAAAGAACCGAATGAAGTAGAAATGTGTGTTGAGATGTGGACAAGATCTCTGCACAACCAAAGAAACTCGAGTGAGTATCATGGTAACTCAATCCCACCAGTCATCACGTTTGGTATGTTGGAAAGCGAAAGAAACTATATTAACTTAGCTAACAACAACATATTCACAAAAGCATAGAATTAAAACAGCAGTCAAGGACACAAGCTTGTTGAACATTCTCCTGGTTCATCCAGAAGAAGCACAACACTTAAAAGTCAAGTAGAAAAATCTAACAAACGTCTTAAACAAACAAAGAACCCAGTAGAGATGACCGATGGATTCATTCCGAAGCCACAGAAGCAGCAGCAGGGGCGACGGCCTCCCCATTGTCTCCAAAGACCTTGGCAATTCTCTCTATAGGCACAAGGGGAAGGTACACAGACGCGGCGTATCCCTTATCAGTCGAGTAGGTTACAGCCTTGTTGTACTTGTCAGACAAGTGAGCAGCTGTAGGCACCAAGATATGTGCCACCTGAGGAAAGACTGGCAGCCGGTTGAGAGTCTGCCAAGCCGAAACAGCATACTGCTCGGCGACTGGCTCATATTTTCCATAGAGTTCCTTGGCCGTTGGCTCAGCCTTTGTATAGGCAGCCCGGGCTATCCCAGTAGCGGTGCCGATCACTCCAGCGCGCCGGACCTCACCAGAGATGGACCGAGCCACCTCAGGAGCCTTCTGGGCTGCATTGTAGACCTGGTTTGATGCCTCCTTCACTGGGGAAGGCACATGACGCCCAATTTCCCCGACTGATTCGCCCATCTGACCATCAAAATGTGCCAACACCATGTAAGTATATTCATCCTTGTCAAATCAAATATTCAAAAACGGATCCAGCCCAAGTATAATCTTTTTTTCCCCTATCAGAATCTTAATATTAGCTCATACCCCCTCAATTTTTCATATTTTACAAAAGTCTTGTCAAAGAGAATAACCCTAGGGTAAACAAGATAATGTTTTTTCTGGATTAGAGCAATAACAGTAAAATCTTAACATACATACAAAATTTATAAAACCCTGTGTAAACATAAGAGCAATAACAGTAAAATCTTAATATTAGCACAGTGGATTTTGTCTTCACCCAAAAAATCGGGTCCCAAACCCCTTCTGAAATTTTGAATTCCTGATTTTTTTAGTGCTGCTGCACTATATATATATATATATATATATATATATATATATATATATATATATATATATCGTCGCCTAGGCGTTAGGCGGACCTCCGAATCACAGAGTCCGCCTAGCGATTTTTAGAACAATGACTCCAAATAGAGTTTGAATTTTGATGAGTCGTCTTTTTTGAGAATATTGTCTATGATTTCCTTCACTTGGATTTTGATGACTTTGGTTATGAACTTATGATATTTGATTTAGTTAAAAGAAATATGTTTTAAATTTCATTTTGTGTGGGTAGTATTAATAAAAAATGTTGACTTTTGTGAAGTTGTTGCCATATATTTTCAATATTTATTGGTTAATTAATCATTTTTATTTTATTTTTATATAGTGTATACTTCTATATAATTGTATATGGTACAAAAGACGACTCCGATAAAAACGAACGACGATCCCAAATAGCGTATCAAATAAGCCTACCATCACCGCACCGCGTACCTGCTGGGATACTGTATCGCGTATCCATACCTACCATCACCGCACCGCGTACCTGCTGGGATACTGTATCGCGTATCCATACCACGTACCAAAGCGACCCACGATCTTGGTAACACTAATAATTCTATATAATCATTTTTATTTTTATATAGTGTTTACTTAATCATCGCAACCACCCTCTCGCAACGAACAATGAAGTTGCTAGCTCTAGCACACCTCCCTCACGTGCAAACAATTCCCAGTCAACTCTTTGATGGATTAGTCTCTCCGGTCATCTCAGACCACCAATAGAAGAGATTTTTTTTTAAAAATAACTTAAAGAAGAACCAACTAATTTCCTTTTCTATTTAGGGCCAAAATGGTCCCAATAGTGTCACATGTAAAGTATGTGGTCTGTTGGGGAATTGACGGGGGACAGCAACTTTCAAAATGAAGTAATAGTTCATGGTATTTAAGTTGCAATTAAAATAATTTGACGAATTTAAGTGCAAAAATAGGTATAGTTCAAGGTACTTTAAGTGCAAAGAATTGATTTATATTCTTGGCCCCTCACTCCGTCCCTGACCACACGGACACTCCAAATACTAGGCCAAATCAACTAGGACACCAAAGATTGGTGCCGTGTCCACATGGTGTTCACGTCTCCGTGTCTGTATTATTTCTTGTATTCGAAATACATGCAAACATAGAATGGGAAGGGACAGGAAACAAAACCTTGACATCCACGAACTTGAGGACTTGAAACGGGACTCCATGGAACTTGTCATAGACAGGGCCAACCACCGATTTGAAGGTTCCCTCGACCGTCTGGACTCCGGGCTTCAGCGGTCCGGACTTCTCCTTCGCGAAGGAGTAGATCCTCGAGGCGAGGAACAGTGCCTGGAGCGCCGCCAATTGGACAAATTCCAGGTACTCCAGCTTCTGGCTCTGCTGGTCCTTTGCTTGCTCCTCCCCCTCCTGGCTCAAAGAAATTCTAGATCAAGCATTGATCATCTCACACAAAATAATAAATCAAGAAACGCCATAAAAAATAATCTAAAAAAGAAAGTAAACTTTGATTCAAAATTCCAAGCTTCGTCCAGATTGTTTCAACGAACAAAAATCTCAATCACGTAACAACTCAAATTCACCATCAAAATCAGTATAGGTATATTTTAGCAAATGCCTCCATTCAAAATATCTATCATATACCTCCACTATTTATAAAAAAAAACAAAAAACTAGCAAATGCACCCCCATTCTTTGTAACGCTGTCAAAATTTGGTCCAAATTTCGGTTAAAATAGTGAGGGTATATTTTACATTTTTAAATGGTCCGTACAAAGAAGAAGGGGGATATTTTGATTGAATGTAAGTACTTGTTAAAATATCCCATCAAAATATATATATAAACAAAAATAATTAGCCCTAGTTCTCTCGAGAATCTTCTCAAATAAAGATGTAACATTGAAGATCAGAAGAACTATGATATTGAGGTTCGAAACCCTAAATTTGATTCTAATTTCTCTCATAAAAATACGATATTGTATGGGGGAAAATCCTAAAATTAACCTTAATTTGTCTCACCATCAAATCACAAGAAATACCAAATCTAGCAAATCCTATCAATCTCAACAAAAACAAACAAATTAACGGATAAATACTTACAATCCGATCAATATGAACGTCAGAGTCCGCCATCGAGAAGTTCTTCTGAGTAAATTATAAGAACTGATCGATATCGAAAACCCTATAAAACTGCTTTCTTTCCTCTGCTTCGAGTTTCCTTTCCGTGGTGATGGAATTAATTTCGACTTTGTGCCCTTTTATAGCAACCGATGAATTCCTGACCGTCAGATGTGTTTCGATCGGACGGTTGCGACAGCGTGCGAGTCGTTACTTTTTTCGAGCTGTGTTTGACTACTTCGAGGTTAAGAAAAAGACCGACGTACCGAATCTATGAACTTGCAAGTGAGGACACGTGTCCGTCTCTCAGAAGTTTTGGTGGGACCAGAGGATCGGACCGTGCATGTGGTGGTGCCGTAGAATGCACGGGCGGTATTCTTCGCCATGAAAGAGAGGTTGTCTATCTTGGTTTTTTCGTCCAGGAAACTGTGGGTTATCCCAAGATGCTTCTAGAAGGATTGGGTTTATTTCGGGGTCGGGTCTGGTTGTGCTAATCTAAAAATAAAGATCCGAAATTCTTACGGGTCGAGGTGATTCCACCCAATACCCATTAAATTTTGGATCGGACGTATCCAGAAATTAAAGATGGAGTGGACTACACTGAATTGAGATGAACTATAAGTGGACTAATATAAATATATATATACTTATATTTTGAGTTTGAGAGAGAAAAAGTCCGGTCCTAGTTTAACTTCAATGCCTAATAAAAAATGTTAGTTACCGATAATATCAAGCAGGTCTGAGTGATTTAAAAATTCCTATTGGGTGGGTCTGCAACTTGTCTCGAACGCAGAAGAAGAATTTCATAATTCAATTTTATTATTTATTAATGATTTGTTCATGCTATTTTTTTCAATCGAATCCAATAAGTAGTTAAAGTAAATTCTAGGATTCAGGACCCGAAATATATATATATATATATATATATATATATATATATATATATATATATATATATATATATATATATATACTGGTAAATTTACGTGCATTGCACGTAAAATAATTTTATTTCTAAAATTAATATAAATTTATTTAAATATTTAAATATATTTAAATTAAGACTTATTACATATATTTTAATTAGAAATTGTTATATATTTGATTATATTTTAATTATAATTGGTTATAGATATATTTCTACTTTTCATAAAAAAAATCTTGAAACTGTTAGCTATATAATATTATCTAATTATAAACAAACATCTTTTGTAACTTATGTGGCTAATGTATGAGTTATTCTTTAGGTTAGCCGAGTTCGAATCCTTATAGTGTTATTTATAACAAATTTAATCTTTTTAACAATTTTTTACGTAATATTAACTTTTTTTTAAAATAATTAATTGATGATGATATGCATACAGCTTAGACGGCTCACTTTTGAGCCGTTTTGAAGCCTCATTATATTACGGAATATATATATATATATATATATATATATATATATATATGGGTAAACGGGATATGAGTCATAGGCTCATATTCCTATATAAATTATGCACATGTAGACCAATAGGAATAAATTTCTACATCCCATGTGCACTAGTACGCTCCATTCCTATTGGTCCACATGTGCATTAGGATTGGGTTTATTTCGGGGTCGAGTCTGGTTGTGCTAATCTAAACATAAATATCCGAAATTCTTACGGGTCGACGTGATTCTACCCAATACCCATTAAATTTTGGATCGGTTTTCAGATCTACTATTCATGGACGTATCCAGAAATTGAAGATGTAGTGGACTACAATGGATTGAAATGAGCTAGAAGTGGACTAATATATATATATTTGAGAGAGAAAGAATTCGGCCCTCCAGAAGCTTCAATGCCTAGTAAAAAATTGTTAGTTACCAATAATATCAAACAGGCCTAAGAGATTTAAAAATTTCTACTGGGTGGGTCTGCAACTCGCTCGAATGCAGAAGGAGAATTTCATAATTCAGTTTTATTATTTATTAATGATTTGTACAAACTATTTTTTTCAATCAAATCCAATAAATAGTTAAAGTAAATTCTAGGATTCATGACCAGAACAACGATATATATATATATATATATATATATATATATATATATATATATATATATATATATATATATATATATACTGGTAAATTTACGTGCGTTGTACGTAAAATAATTTTTTTCTTCTAAATTAATATAAAATTATTTAAATATTTAAACGATTTATTATATATTTTTTAATTAGAAATTGTTATATATTTGATTATATTTTAATTATAATTAGTTATGGATATATTTCTATTTTTCATAAAAAATCTTGAAACGGTTAGCTATATAATATTATCTAATTATAAACAAACATCTCTTGTAACTTATGTGGTTAAGATAGGAGTTATTCTTTTAGGTTGGCCTGGTTCGAATCCTTATAGTGTTATTTATAACAAATTTAATTTCTTTAACATTTTTTTACTTAATATTAACTTTTTTAAAAATAATTAATTGATGATGATATACATACAGCTTAGACGGCTCACTTTTGAACCGTTTTGAAGCCTCATTATATTTTAGAATATATATATATATATATATATATATATATATATATATATATATGGGTAAACGGGATATGAGTCATATGCTCATATTTCTATATGAACTATGCACATGTGGACCAATAAGAATGGATTCCTACATCCCATGTGCACTAGTATACTATATTCCTATTGGTCCACATATGCATTGGCTCATGTAGAAATATGAGTCTATGGTTCATATCTCTTTTCTTATATATATATATATATATATATATATATATATGGGAGCGGATCGGGAGTCCCGTCGCTCCCTACCGTTGGATCAATAAAATTCATCCTTACAACGCATCCATAAAAAATCAAACTACTAACTTGGTTTATTGGACCGTATATATAGGAACGGAGCTACAGAGAGTCCAAGGGGACCACGTCCCTACCAATTTTTTTTTGTAAATTGAAGATTATTTTATAGATTTTTTTTTTATTTTTTTTATTTACCATATTTATATTAGTTTGACTTTCCGATGTACAAATAGTAAATTGGTTTCAGTGGTAATGCTATATCTTGTATTGTTGTTATATCTACGGTCGGAACATCACCGGATATTGATATTAGAATATCAAAATCCTAAATTTAGTAAAATTTACATGGACTAAAATAAAATCCAATAAGAACTTGTCAATTGCATTCTTGTAACTAAAAACAAACTTGTCAACTGAATCCTAGTCAAAGTAAACCAACCTTTCGCCAAAAGAGCCACGCACCCTTCTCAAAGCTAACAAATCCTTGTTCACTGGGGAGTCCAATCACATCATCATGGACTGCGCTAGAAACTATTTCTAAACCAAACCCCAACATAAAATCTACCACCATATTTGTCACGTAGTAACACATCACATATGTAAAAGTAAAAAAAAAAAAAAAAAAATTGAAATATGCACACATTGAATTTGTCTCCAAAATGAAATGGTAGGACCATTTTTTCCTTAAATGGTCAGACAAACCCCAACACTAATAACTGTTTGTTGCCAGATTACAAAGACATTCCAAAGTACCTAAAAAAATTAAAAATTATAACTTGTACAATGATGCTTATAACAATTTGTACGAAAATATATATTACAAATTTGACTTGTTGAAATATGATTATACAACACATTTGTTAACAATAACACAAAACAGAAATAAACGAACATTTCAGAAAAGATAGCTCGCTATGATAATAAACATCATCATTGCTAAAAGCAAAATTTAATCCATTTACGTCGATCTGCTTTCATGAACCATCAAGTTTGAAGATAGAACTTATGTAACGTTCATTTGTCACCCTTTCTATCGTAAACAACTTCGATCGTCGGAATGCACAAACGAACAACACTTTATTGCTTCACGTAGATGCTAACTCTTCTCTCGTGCGTAACATATAATCGTTTGATCTCCCTTGCAAAAGAGAAAAACTTGTGATTACATAGGAGAGTCAATCCCTAGCAGCTACATGTACTATCACTTCTCACGTGCACAAATCAATAAAAGAAGGCTATTATATTCAAATACACACTTGGAATTGTTATATGGATGTGATATTTGTTTTTTTGACATCAATATGAATAACCCAAACAATAACCTATGCAAGATTCTCCTATTGTTTAGAATACTCCGAATTTGTTCTCTTAAAAAAAGGTCGATTCAAATTGCACAAAAAAAATTTACTCGATAGATTTATACGTTGCATGATTTTAAAAGATATAAATTTCATAGTAGCCGCTTGATCATTTGGAGAACGTTAACCAACAATAAGAATTTAAAGTGAATCATGAGATTCTATTCCATCTTAATTTCTACAATACATGCATATTTACATTAACATAAAATCTAAACTAAGGAGAAGAAGAAGTTGACGACAATGATGGAGGAATTCACTTCACTTTACTTGATCGATCGATCACCGGTGGGCTTCTTCTTAGCGGGGATCCGCGGGTTCCGGAGATCGGCTGGCCGTCCTGTCGGCGTGCATGAGGTTGTATGTCGAGGGCGGCGAGGACACAGAAGAAGTAGCTCGACTGTCGTATCACGGTGCGGCATGCCCGGAACTTCCTCACGAAGCAGAGGCGGTCGATGATGCACTTGGGAGCGCACCTCAGGTCGTCTGGCATTACGCTTAATATGGGTGCTAGTGCTCTCATCCAAGTAGGTGTTTCTTCTTCTTCTTGCTCCTCCTCCTCCTCCTCCGCTACTTCTCCCTGCTCGAACTTTGATGTCAGGAGGATCAGCGCCAACAACATCAGTGCGAAGATCTTTGTCCTTGTAGCAGTCTCAGGGCCGGCACTGGGCAATTGCACCAAGTGCATCCGCTCCGGACCCTATATTTTCGGGGGCCCTATAATTAAGATGTAGGTTATTACTTATTAGTCATAGAAAAAATTAATGGGCATTAATGTTAATGACTAAATGCATGAAAAGAGAATTCAAAAGGTAATTTGAATGTTAATAACTAACAACTATAAAAAAAATTATTTCAATGCTAACTTAAATGCTATGCCCGGCTGCCCCTATGTCATTTTATTTTTTTACTAAAGAGAATTCAAAAAGTATGGCTGAATTGTTAACTACGTCCGGTTGGCACCCCTCCATATCATTTTATTCCTTTAAATGCTATAAAAAAAATTATTTGAATTTTGAATGGTAACTGTGTGTTATGCTCGGCTTCCCTACCCCATATCATTTTTTTAATTTTTTTAAAATGAATAAGCATTAAATTGTAGTCATAATCAACTCAGAATTCAAAGAGCCATTTATCAATGCAGAATCTAAAGAGTCATCCTCGTTAATATTTTTTTGGGAGAAAAAAAATCTTCTTCTTATGTCAAGAAATACTTGCAAATGCCAAATGGTTAGGCTGCTGGAGGACAAAAAAGTTGTAACAATTAACAAAACACTCTTTCTTTGAAGAGTCCATTTTTGTAACAATTAACAAAAGACTTGCAAGTGCCAAATGATTAGGCTGCTGGAGGAAAATGCATACGTGGCATTTTTAAAGTCAAAACCACATTGCTTGGTAAACAAAACCACTTGGAAGATGATTTTGTTTGGATGAAGATGTCACGTGTGTATTTTCTATTGGAGGGTGAACAAACACCCTAGTATTTGTCGGTGAACAAAAATGGACTCTTCTTTGAAAGCTTTATTGATTCCTTCTCCTTCACAAGTATGAAGAATCCCTCTTGGTGGAGAGGGCTGAAGGTCAAGAACCACTCTTTGGATTCATAATCAACTCAGAATTCAAAGAGTTTCTTGTATTATTATTTTTTACTTTGAGAGCCATAGCAAATTCTTGATTTTATTCTTCATCAATCTACAGACTTTGAAAGCAAAAACTAAGATCTATTGGAGGATCTGTAGATTTTCGATTGGCATCTTGGCAATTGGGAGTCAACAAAAATAGGTTATATTGTTCTGTTTTTGAATTTTAACATCAGTTGTTACTTGAATTTTTACCATTTTACTTTAGTTACTATCATAAACATGTTTCCTAGGAAACACGAATCAGGTAGTGGAAAAAGAAAAAGATTAGAACAATTGGTTGCGTTAATCTTGAAGCTGCTAAAATATGATAGTTTTTCTGATATTGATTCAAATGATTTATTTTCTGAATTAAAAGTGTTACAAGTGACTTTACCAAAAGAAACAAAGACGGCCATTGAAATCCTTGAGCTTGTAAAAGCTTTAGATTGTTATACAAATATTTCAATTGCTTATAGAATATTGTTGACTATACATGTAACTGTGGCATCTGGAGAAATAAGTTTTTCAAAATTAAAAATTTTAAATCGTATTTGCGGTCAACTATGTCACAAGAAATGTTAAATGGATTGACAATCTTATGTATTGAAAATGATATGTTGGAAAAAATTGAATTCGAAAATATTATTGATGAATTTGCTTCTCAGAATGCCATACGAAGACATTTTCAATGATATTTTTATATTTGTTGTTATTTTGGTTGTTTTGTAGAAATACATAAAGGGCCCAACTTTGGTTTTTCGCCCCGGACTTCTTCAATGTCAGGACCGGCCTAGATCCGTCTCCATCGATATTCTTGCTTCTGTTGTTTCTTGTCAGATTTCTTCTTCTTCTTCTTCTTCTTCTTATTATTATTATTATTATTATTAGTTGGAACTACAACACGCCAAAAAAATAAAACTAACTGTAGTTTAGTCGTTAAGAGTCTTGAGACAGTAACAATTTTGATACAATTTGAGTATAATTTCTTTAGGGGCACACTCTTTTCATGAAGGTGCAAATAAAATTTGACTTTTTTTAGTTTTAGGGTTTCGAATAATATTAAAAGTTTACGTTTAGGTCTTCATATTGTTTAACAGTGGATTTAGGTCTCGTCCTGACCGTTAAGCTGGACTAACCGTCCAAAATCGAGACATAAATACAAATTTTGAATAACATACGAGACATTAAAACTAAATGCAAGTTTCGAACATGATCTAATGGTCAGTCCAAGTCAACACTCAGGACGAGACCCAAATCCTCTTATGAACTATATGAAAATCTAAATTCAAATTTCGAATATTATACGAGACCCTAAAACAAAATAATCCATTCATTTTTTTATACAATGCATATTATACTATCTGGATAATGAAAACATGTTTTTATATTTATGATTTCGATTTAGTTTTGTAGTTAAAGTGTATCGAAAGAATAAAAAAATAAATTTTGCCGCATGTGCAAAATTCATTCTTGTTATTTTTTTAATCTATGTACCAGTAAGAAACAGGGTCCAGTATTGTTCACTAATGAAAATGTGCCTGTTAACTTCTGATAATATTGAATTTGGCAATGTGATTATTTCTGTAACTTAATGAAATATGCAAACAATAAACATACATGAATAATGTATAACGGAATAAAAAGAGTATAACTATACACCTGGCTATCTTATTATTGCATGCTAGTTTTTTATTTCTTAAATAAATGATGTCACATAAATTTTAGTGTATTGGTCTAAGGTTAAACAACTTTTAAATCGACAAAATCTACATTCAAATACTATTATATATTCTCTCAACACCAATTACAATGACAACAAATAAATGGTGTCCCTTAAATTTTAGTGCATTGGTCTAAGATTAGCTTATGGTCTTATGAAATAAAGAGGCCCAACGTTGTCATGGACACGATTACAAGAGTATTATTTTAAAATTTTGGTAAGGACTTGCCGACCAATCAACGCCTTTTTCCATTTAGATCATTGCACCAAAAATTCTAATACATCTCCACAGAAGTTATATTTAGGAAATTTAATTTTTTTTTAAATAATGACTTGAATTTAGATTTCTCGATTTAATTAGGTCACTTACAATGCACTAAAAATTCTAACGTTACATATTTGTACACAGATAAACAATATTCCAACATGGATTGCCACGAAAACTACATAATTGTATAAATGGATTGAGAATTAGATATTTCATCTGTAGAAATGATATTTCATCTGTAGTTACATCTTTTCTTTCTCTAAAGTGAAACCTGTATGCTTTGCTTGCTTTATATTTGAAGGACTACTTGATTTTATCTCCTGTTAGATTATGTATATTGATATTATCTCTGTTAGATCAAAAGTTAAATTTATCTTCCTGAAAGTGTCGTTGAAAAATTTTAACGACACTTTGAAAACTTTTAACGACACTTTAGAAAGGTAAATTCAACTTTTGATCTAACAAGGGATAATATCAATATACCTAATTGTCACGCCCCAGTCCCAAAATACGTAGGACTAGGAATACGTAAGCATGCCAGCCGTATGTATATGGCAACTCCAATATATGGATACCATAATACACGCGTACGCTGTAGTATGAATGTTAACTCACATGTGGTATATATTTATGTCATAAGTCACAGGGCATAACTAGATCTCATCCATAGAATCAAATAACCAATAAACTATATAACTGAATCAAGTATAAAATGCTTGATAAGAACAAGTAGTTGGGTGGAGACAAATCCACTACCAAACTAGAATAGAAGAGAAACCACATAATGTACATCTAATAAACAATGAGACTCGAAGAGAAGACATCCTCGAAAGATATAAGTAGCAAGTCCTGATTCGTGCTCCTGCGAATAGTCAAGATCGTCTACACCTGGAAATGGA
Source organism: Iris macrosiphon (assembly GCA_036927795.1). NCBI lineage: Eukaryota > Viridiplantae > Streptophyta > Magnoliopsida > Asparagales > Iridaceae > Iris > Iris macrosiphon. The sequence continues at coordinate 325,003,125 of JAYESA010000004.1, forward strand.
CCAGGTCCTCAGAGGGACGTAACAAGATATATAGAAGCATGCCAATTGAATACAGTAAAACATGCATAATAGATAAAAAATATATAAGTATGATATACAAGACAATCTATATGAAATGCATAATGAGGACAACTTTTCGACGTATGGGCAGGGATAGCCTACTCTATCTAATCTCACAACTCACACACACGTCTAGAACATCAGAAATCGTTATACCTCGAGGGTAGCGACCATCGTGACACCAGAAATCGATATACCTCGAAGGTAGCGACCAACGCGACACAACTACCGTAGTGCGTGTTAGTTGCTACGGTTTACCAGAGTGGTTATAGCCCATACGCCTACTGATTGTCCTCCTCTCCCATGATACTAGGTGTCAAATGTGTGTCAACATATATATAATATATAATTATAACTGAAAGAAATACAAATATAATAAATATATAAAAATATAATAAGCATGCAATGTACTATAAGCAATTTGGCAAGGTATCTTGCCTGGTCTGAAAAGGGATGAAGTCGCAACTCAAGGCGTCGTCCGATCTACCCGTCACATAAATAACAAGTTAGGTTACAAAAGTGGGTTAATAGGTTCCTCTATTTTAATCCATTTTAATTATGAATAACCTAAAATAGTATTTTAATCTTATTATAATCTAATTTTATTGTTAAATCCTAATTTTGGTCCAAAGAAAGTCAACTTTACGGATTTGTGATCCGTGGCACGCAAATCGAGACAATCCGTTGACCAAAAAGTTAAATGACTCAAATATTTGATTTGTGTGTAAAATTTTATAGATTTTACTGCTACATGAATGCCAGAATCGACGGTTTCATAAAATCACAAGTCAGTAAAGAGTTATGGCCATAAAGGCGCACAAATGATAGTTTTTGGTAATTTTCTATTTACGTCTACGTTGTTTTATAGTAGATTAAACTTGCATGTTAAATTCTGGAAAAATAATTTTATTGAAGTTCATCATGTCATATTTTTGAAACTTCAAACGGCTCGTAATTCCGAGTTCGGGATCTCACGAAATCTCGAAAACACAAAAACGCATCTGATTTCGGACAACTGGCACTTTTAGAATTTTCTAGAAAAATAGGTTCATAAATTATTAAAATAATTTATATATTCAGAAAACTAACCTTGATATGGTTATAACAAAACTATTTTTGTACGAAAAAGAGAGGAGTTTGGGGAAGAAAAATATGAAAGAAGAATTTATTCCATAAGTCTAATAGGTATTTATAATGGTGGAGACTACTTAATTGAATATGACTATGATTGACTAATTTGGATATGACTAGGATGAGTTTAAATGATGATAGGATATGCATGAAGTTGCTTTCCTAGTAGGCTGGAGATTTGAATTAATTTAAAATAGAGTTTGAGTTTATCTCAATAATTTATTATCTTAAATAGAATTAAAGATAATACAAATAATTTATATATAATCTTATTAATATCTATTAACACTAAATTAGCATCTATCTAATATTAAGACTATATATATCCAAATAAATCCTAAATAATTTCAAAAATCTAAATAAATTTCTTAAAATTCTAAATAAATTAAATAAAAATATAATTAAATATTTTAACCTAAAATAAATATTTGGTAGGAACAATATGCAAGTATGGTCTCATAGTAAATCATGGAAGTCCTAGAAATTTACGTTCCCTATGTTTTAATTACCTAAAAATTCTAGAAAAATCTCCAAAAATCTAAAATATCCTAAAAATGATTCTAAATAAATATTTACATTAGTAAATATACTAAGAAATTTATTTTCTATTTAACTAAGAGAATACTCTAAAGTAATTCAATATTTAAAATAATTTATAATAAATATAATAATATAAAATACACACAAAATATCTATTTTGTGTGAGGGGGTTTACAATCTACCAAACTTACAAAAATTTTGTACTCGAAATTAAAAAATAAAAATAATTTGTTAAATATTTCACATTCGTATCTAAGGCAAGTCAACCGCAATCTTCTTAAAAATTTAAATGACAAAATCTATTCAAATCCATCATAATCTCTTCAAAATTAAAATAACCACTGTTTAAATCAAAATTTAACCTACAATAATCTCTTCTAGAGTTTTAAATAATCAATATCCAAATTTAATTCAAATCTATATGATATCTTAAAGATTTAAATAACCCACATCAAATTTTACATCACGATTTCCAACAATCATAATCTCCTATAATTTTTAAACAATTCTAATCAAATCTTATTCCTATATTTCAACTTAAGAATTTTGTACTATTCAAAATTTAAATTCAATTTCTATTATCAATATTTCAAATAGGTGATCTAACAATCAAAATTCAACTTTTAATTCAAATCATCAAATTGTAAAATTTTGAATTCAATCCATCAATGTTCAAGTTTTGAGTTCTATATTTTTTTTATCCTCAAAATTTAAATTGTTAATTTAATCTCCAATATTCAAAATTTAAATCATGTGCTCAAATTATAAATATATGGTCCGCAATATCAAAATTTTAAAATTTATTCTATAAGGCATTCTTATCTTTAAAGTTAAATCCTCATCATCTAAATCATTCTTCTAAAAATTCTCAAAATTAAAATGACTTAAATCTCTCAATCTAATCTTACTTAATCACAATCTAAATTTTTTTTTTACCTCAAGTTAACAATGCAACTTCTACCCAACTTAGAATTTATTGATTTATCACATAGGCTATACATTTAAGAAAAACGTCCTCAAATTATTTAATCGTGTTATTCAATCCATAAAATATCTCACATGTTTATGTCATTAATTATAAAAGATAGTCACCAAGTAATGTGATTGGCCTATGGGGTATATCTAGTACTATCCGTATATCAAACTTATACCAAGCACGAACGTTCGTCTTTCCGAAATAGGGGAAGGCGAAAATTATAATAAAGAATTCAAGGAGGAGGTGATAGAATACAAGTACGGGGTTCAAGACGATTTAAAGAATTCAAAAAGAGAATTGTCAGGACAGTTGTGGATTGAAGTCTTATTTTGGTAAATTTCTATTTGCAAGCTCATATCAGTACAGTTATGTAATCGATACGATATGCTCGAATATGTCTAGAGGGCAAGTATATTCGTCTAACATGCTGAGTCAACTATATCCCAATCCACGTAAAATAGTCATGCGAAGAGCGAACCAAGTGCACTAAGGTTGATCAGACCATAATACATTGATTCTGATTTAGACGATGTATTAATAGGCGTCCCCAATAACACATACGTCATGAACAAGCTCGATAAAAGAATAAGCTTGCAAAACTAGGCTATAAAATAACATCATAAGCGGAGGTAGTCCGGAAAATATAAGTACGCTTGATTATGATGGAGGAAGGTACAAAATAATTTAAGTTCACCAAGAAGATCGGTGTTGTGCCTCTACAGTTGCCATACTAAAATCTTGTCTAAGTCTCTAGTCGACCAAATAGGGGTATGAGCCTCTAAGTTCTACAATCTAGATAACCACTATCTTCTTATGCAAGCCTATAGTTGGTGTCATTCAATTATACTTCATTAATGGGTTAAAAGGACTATGTGATAATAGGTTATGAGGCATACTACCCAACTTACAAGAATTTAACTAATAGTGTTATTGAACAATAGTGTATATACCTAGTACAAGTCATCTTCCTAACCCCTAGCAAGCACGAAAGAAAAGATAAGATTGACGTTGAGAAGGGATCAAGCAAGATGCAATGTAAGCTATCAAATAAGAGTGCAAAATAAAATCAAGGAAGGTGATTAAATAAGTGGACGAGATCCTATATTCTAATCCTATGCGCAGGCTTGCTCGGTACAGTAACGTAACCGAGACAATATGCTCTCAACATGCATGGGCCACCATAAAAATATATCACGTCCCAGTCCCAAAATACGTAGGACTAGGAATACGTAAGCATGTCTGCCGTATGTATATGACAACTCCAATATATGGATACTATAATGCACACGTACGCTGTAGTATGAATGTTAACTCACATGTGGTATATATTTATGTCATAAGTCACAGGGCATAACTAGATCTCATCAATAGAATCAAATAACCAATAAACTATATAACTGAATCAAGTATAAAATGCTTGATAAGAATAAGTAATTGGGTGGAGACAAATTCACTACCAAACTAGAATAGAAGAGAAACCACATAATGTACATCTAATGAACAATGAGACTCAAAAAGAAGACCTCCTCGAAAGAGATAAGTAGCAAGTCATGATCCGTGCTCCTACGAATAGTCAAGATCGTCTACACCTTAAAAGGGACCAGGTCCTCAGAGGGACGTAACAAGATACATAGAAACATGCCAATTGAATACAGTAAAACATGCGTAATAGATAGAAAATATATAAGTATGCTGTAAAAGACAATCTATATGAAATACATAATGAGGACAACTTTTTGACGTATGGACAGGGGTAGGCCACTCTATCTAATCTCACAACTCACACACACGTCTAGAACATCAAAAATCGTCATACCTCGAGGGTAGCGACCATCGTGACACCAGAAATTGATATACCTCGAGGGTAGCGACCAGCGCTACACAACTACCATAGTGCGTGCTAGTTACTATGGTTTACCAGAGTGGTTATAGCCCATACGCCTACTGATTGTCCTCCTCTTCCATGATACTAGGTGTCAAGTGTGTGTCAACATATATAATATATAATTATAACTAAAAGAAACACACATGCAATAAATATATAAAAATATAATAAGCATGTAATATACTATAAGCAATTTGGCAAGGTATCTTGCCTGGTCTGAAAATGGATGAAGTCGTAACTCAAGGCGTCGTCCGATCTACCCGTCACATAAATTAAACAAGTTAGGTTACAAAAGTGGGTGAATAGGTTCCTCCATTTTAATCTATTTTAATTATGAATAACCTAAAATAGTATTTTAATCTTATTATAATATAATTTTATTGTTAAACCCTAATTTTGATCCAAAAAAAGTCAACTTTACAGATTTGTGATCTGTGGCACGCAAATCGAGACAATCCGTTGACCAAAAAGTCAACTGACTCAAATCCTTAATTTGTGTGTAAAATCTTATAGATTTTAGCGCTACATGAATGCCGGAATTAACGGTTTCATAAAATCACAAGTCGGTAAAGAGTTATGGCCATAAAGGCACACAAATGACAGTTTTTTGTAATTTTCTATTGACATCTACGTTGCACGAATTTTATAGTAGATTAAACTTGTATTTTAAATTCTAAAAAAATAAATTTATGGAAGTTCATCATGTCATATTTTTGAAACTTCAAACGGCTCATAATTCCGAGTTCGGGATCTCCCGAAATCTCGAAAACACAAAAACGCGTCTGATTTCGGACATCTGACACTTTTAGAATTTTCTGGAAAAATAGGTTCATAAATTATTAAAATAATTTATATATTCAGAAAACTAACCTTGATATGGTTCTAACAAAAAAAAACTGGAACGAGTTTGGAGTCCGGAGCTAGGAGATATCGTCTTTTTAAGTCGTCATAACTATTAGAAAATGAGGCTGAATTTATGACGAATTTTGACTATTTTTGGACGAAAAATAGAGGAGTTTGGGGAAGAAAAATATCAAAGAAGTTTATTCCATAAGTCTAATAGGTATTTATAATAGTGGAGACTACTTAATTGAATACGACTATGATTGACTAATTTGAATATGACTAGGATCAGTTTAAATGAGGATAGGATATGCATGAAGTTGCTTTTCTAGTAGGCTCAGAATTTGAATTAATTTAAAATAGAGTTTGAGTCCATCTCAATAATTTATAATCTTAAATAAAATTAAAGATAATACAAATAATTTATATATAATCTTATTAGTATCTATTAACACTAAATTAGCATCTATCTAATATTAAGACTATATATACAAATAAATTCTAACTAATTTTAAAAATCTAAATAAATTTTTTAAAATTCTAAATAAATTAAATAAAAATATAATTTAATATTTTAACCTAAAATAAATATTTGGTAGGAATAATATGCAAGTATGGTCTCATAGTAAATCATGGAAGTCCTAAAAATTTACGTTCCCTATGTTTTAATTACCTAGAAATTCTAAAAAAACTCCAAAAATCTAAAATAGCCTAAAAATGATTCTAAATAAATATTTACATAAGTAAATATACTAAGAAATTTATTTTCTAATTAACTAAGAGAATACTCTAAAGTAATTCAATATTTAAAATAATCTATAATAAATATAATAATATAAAATACACACAAAATACCTATTTTGGGTGAGAGGGTTTACACTAATCTAACATGGGTAAAATCAAATAGCCCATATTTGAAACTTATACATCTGGTCAGGACAGGCCCTGAATTAAGGGTATTAAAGAAGAACTTTCAAAGTTGGACAAATAAAAGTAAGAAAAAATTTGAGTTGCATCCAACTTTATTTATTATATTTTATGGTATATTCTACTATTTTATCTGAATATAAATTTTGACAGAAGTACCCCCTCATTCTTCATGTTCTTCCCAGCTCCCCTCCTGTCACGCCCCAGTCCCAAAATGCCGAGGGACTGGACACGTGGCAAAGGCCAGCAGCACGCACCGATGGACAACCCAATTTAATGGATCCATCAGGGCATGCTTAAGCTGTAGTCTAACAGAAAATAGAACAATTATTACAAGTCCCAGGTTATTCTAATCTCATCCACAACAGATAATCACAGATTAAATGCCAGAAATAATACAATAGAATAAATAAGCAATCTCAAATAAGTGTCTCGGGAACAATCCGAGAATATGTTTGGTACATCGAATGCAAATAGACAGGAAATAAATCAACTGGAAATAAAAATACTGAGTATATGGAGCCGGTACTCAGGAGAAGTCTTCTGCCACGATCTCGTCCTCAGGTTCCTGTTCTGTTCCGAGAAGTGCTCCTGTTCCGTACACCTCGGGGTAGATCTCTTCGGCTATACCTGGGGACATAGTCCATTCCAGGTCCTCAGGGGACGTAACAAGGTACATATAATACAAGCCAAAATAAATGCAGTGCAGAAATAAGGAACAATAGGGTAAATAAATAAACCAGCTAAGTGATATGCAAGTGAGAGTTTAATCATACTCAGGTTGAGACTACTACAGGATCAGTGTCGGAGAAACCCATAGCAGTATTTTCTCGAAGGGCCAGAACTTGTGCCAAAACTCTGTATCAGAGACTAAAATACCTCCAGATGACAGTATTTATATTATAATCAGCCTTGATATGGTAATACTCTCCCCACCCCATGTAATCTCACGTCACAGTTCCAGAATATCAGGTACAAGTCACGCAAGATCGAACTAATGCAATGAGTCAGGATAGAATCTAAGCATGTAAACTGTATATGTCATGAATATGTATCCTATACGGAATCACCATGTATATCTCAGGAAAATTCTGTCACATGAATAGTGTCAGGTGTCCTGGGTTGAGCAGTTTATATCAAGATTATATATGTAAACAAAAGAACTCAGGAAAGTACTATAACCGAAATCACTGCGAGTTGGCCATGATTAATTGCCTACTGATGTATAAGTAAGCCAAGGAAATAGTAGCAAGCTGCAGGGTTTGGCAAGGTACACTTGCCTGCGGTTCCGGTTCCAATTGTGGCTCTGACTTCAGCTGGAATTGCAGGCGATACTCCGGTTGCTGTAACAAACATCACCATCAGATCCAGAAAATATCAATCAGCTAGAAACGTCTGTCCTTGAGTCCAATTTGAAGACAAGGGCAAAAATGACAATTTTGGGTCAAAACGGGGTCCACATGTGGGCTCGCTTTGCACCGAAAAATGTGTCAGGGTCAAAGGTCTCTAAATCTGTCCAACTTAGTATCAACAGGTCAGGAACGATGATACGAACCCAACGGAACTTCCAGAATTGGATTCCGATGAGCCGATCACAAAATCGCCCGTCGAGTGGAGCCTGTGGGGCCCACGACACGGAATTTTGTCAACGTTCTCAGAATCGAACCAAACTTGGCTCACAGGACCAGCGTATTGCTACGATTCCGATAGCGTAAGTTTTGTCTCGATCCGACATGTGTACACAAAGTTAGGGCATGATTCAGAAAAGTCGGATACGGGGCGTTGTCCGCGGATACGCACTGATTCCGGTGTGCACGCACATCCGAATCAGCTTCTGCGAAATCACGCACGTCCGTATCAATGACGCACACGTATCTGTGAAGACCGCACGCGACCAAGTCGTCCCATTTGGCGGGACGTACCCAGTTCCGGGGTGAATCAGGGCATTGTTTTTCCTGTTTTTGGATCGTGGTTCGCGATCGCCACAGGACGCGATGCCCCGAGCGGGTTGCACGGGCACCGAGAGGGTCACGCAGGCTACGCATCGCAACTGACGGAATCAGAAACGGGGTAGCGAGGAGAGAGAAACAGGTACCTGAACAGGGCTCGAGAAACTGCGTTTCTCGTGTCCGCGACGTATCCGGTCGAGTCCAACCCTAGGGTTAGGGTTTCGAGTCGTGTCCGTGTCCGCTGTGCTGCGACGAGGAAGGTCGGCCGAGGGTGGCGGGTCGGCGCTGGCCGGAGGCGGAGGCGACGGCAGGCGGCCGGAGGCAGCGTCGGAGTCGGGGCTCGGGGTCGGCTGTGGAGAAGAAGGAGGAGGAGGAGGAAGGGGGCCGGGGCGGCGCTGGCGGCACGGCGGGGTCTGGGCGGCGCTGGAGGAGGGGGAGATCGGAGTAGGGCGGCGGCGCACGGCGGGGAGGCGGTCTAGGGTTTCGATTGGGGAAACGGAGAGGGAGGTGAGGGGTTTTTTATAGCTGGATGGCGTCGTGGGGGTGGCCGGATGAGGCGGAGGGGGATCCGGGGTCGGGGGCTACGTGGCCGGGCGGAGCGGAGGGGCCGCCGGCGACGTGGCCGGAGGGAGCGGCGGGGGACTCGGGCCGTGGGAACGTGGGGAGAGGGTGAAGTCAGGCGGGTCGGGCGGCGGGTGGGTTCGGGTCTGGCCGACCCGACCCGACCCGCTAGCCACGGGTGGGCTGGGCTGCGGTTGGGCTGGGCCGGGGTGAGGTTGGGCCGGGCTGGGCCATGGGCTAGGGTTTGGGTTTAAGGTTTGGGCTCGGTTTAAAAGTAAATAAATAATTAAATAATTAATTAATTAAATAATAAATAATAATAATTTTTAGGTGTTTTAAAATAGGTCCGGGGCCCAATAAAATTCAGAAAAATTATCCTAAGTCCAGTTTTTTATTTTACAACCAAAAATATTATTTTCATAATATTTTAATATTATGTATTATCAATTAAAAATTATTTTAAAAATTAAAACCCTGAATTTAATTACAGAAAAATCCCAGAAAATTCCGAAAAGCCAGTTTTAAAAATCTTGAAAAATCAGGGGGTTTACAATCTACCCCCCTTAAGAGGATTGCGTCCTCGCAATCAAAGAATAACCGGTCAACAGAGATGACACGGTTGCAAGTATTGTTCGAAAACACATAACATGACACTTAGGAAAAATATCGTTTCCCTAAGAATGGAAGTTATGCACTTTCCAGAGAAAAATCTAGTTAAAGCAAAAGAACTACAACTTTTTAGGAAAACCAGGTTATTATTAACAAGTTGCAAATTACTAGGTTGGGGCTGAGGTCACGAACCAGGAGGCACGAGCTAAAACAAGACTAGAAACGGATAACTACGAATCACTTACGCGCATTAGCTACTCCAAGAGTCTGCGCGTCCTCCAAAGTCATCGCGTAAGCTTGTCCGCATCCTTGAGGTAGTGCCCTCTGCTGTTGTTGGGCTTGCTGGTAGGGTGCTGCTTGAGGCGCTGGTGGAGTTTGCTGGTTCGCCCTTGGTGCTCTTTCTCCACGTTGGGTGCAATCCCTTACCGAATCCTGACGGGATCCGCATGCTAAACACAACCCTAATATGCGTCGGCATTCCTTGGCGAGATGGCCTGCCTTGCCACAGTAGTGACAGGTAGAAAGGACTATCACTTGTGGTGTAGATGCTTTCTGCTGTTGGTGCGGTCTCTTTGCAGGTTCTTCTTGTGGTGCTCTGGATGTTGCTGATGGGGATGTCACGACCCGCACCCTGTTTAGGGGCACGAGTGCGTGGGTACGTCCAGCCTACGCCGCAGCATCGGCGGTAGAACGCTGTCTAGGTCGAGTAACTATCTAATCAACTCACGTGAATACCCAACTCCATAAGGAGACGTGGATATCATAAAATAATGCTAGAAATACTCAATCACATAAACTAAAGCACGATGAGATGTCAAGGCAAACAAGAAATACAAGACAAGTCTAACGACAAAATAATCATACCTGCAATCAGTAACATCCAATCCCCCAAGTATGTCGGAAACCAGTCTACTAAGGTCACAGTCTGGAAAAATATTTTCCAGTCAGGAAGGAGCAAAGTACATCTCTAAATAGCAGTTCTATATAAATGACATAAGCTATGTAGCAGTTCTAGATGGAAATATACCAGATGCATGTATAGGTACGAGAAATGTACAATGAAAGAAATACTGGAAATACTGTAAGTAACTGCAGGAAAAGAAACAATATGTCCATGAGCAAGAACCTATGACTAAGTGTGTGAGTACTAGCTTTAACATGTGATCGGCTTGGGAACTTGATCAGGCTGGTTACATGTGATTAGCTATGGTTCATATAAAGTCAGGCTAACCGTTGGTTAGCTATGGTGCATGTAGAGATCAGGCTAATCACACGTAACAGCTATGGTTCATATAAGTGGTCAGGCCGCACCCGACGTGAGATGTGGGGTGAGCTATGGTGCATATAAAGTTGGGTATGATCACATATCTACACTAAAGTACTCCCCAAACCCCCGACTGGTATAGTAGATCCAATCATGGTACGCTATGGCACAGGATTCCCTAAGAAGGTAGCAAATCTCCCCGGGAACCAGTGTCTGTACATGCACAAGATAACAAGGAAAACAAGTCTTGTACAAGTTACACCATGAATAAGGAATAACATCTCATGACGAGATCCGTGTATACCAATCCGTGTAACCAACGTGTCAGGAACATGGATATTTACACTAGATACAGTGAACATAGGTGATATCATAAATTAGAAACTAATCAGAGAATGTACTCGCCTTGGGTCCTTAGCTGGTAATACCAATGTCCTGTCCCAGAGTATCGTCTGGAGGAACCAACAGTCCAAGATCAGATATACTCGCCGGGGTATAGCTCCTCTGCCTCGTAGATAGCATCAGGACCCGGCCCGTAAACCTGCTCGTACTCCGGCTCAACTAAACCTGGGTCCAGTAGCTGGAAGGAAGAAGGGGATAATATAGAACTCGAGTCCAACGAACCAGGGTAACCTAGAGCATAAGTTAGAAATAATTTAATTAGTTGATTAACTATTTAGGTTACTAGATCACTTACTACTAAGTTAATAAAACCATTTAAGAAAGATCAGACATATGTCTATAGCTAACGACTTCTAAAATAAAATAAAATAAAAATAACTATACTTAAGAAGTAACTGACTGTATCTATATATATGTTCCTGAAATTTCTAACTCATGATTCACCTTATATTTTATACAAACACTGCCGATCTCATAAAGCCAAACTAACACACTACTATCACCTCTTATTTCTTCAGGTACACAAAATATACCCAACAACCTCTAATAAGTGGGAAAAAGAAAGGAAAAAAGAAAACCATAAGGATCCCACAAGAATGAGGAGTGCTCGGCCATGTTCCCAGTGTCTAGCTATACCTCTTCATTAGCCCATTCACCTATTAAACATAAAACTCCTCTAACTGATTGCACTGGTGCATGTAGTCATCTTTCTCTTCATAACACTTCACCTTCACTATATGACACGTTCTCTTTATTTATACCTGTATCCACCCATTCCTTACTTGAAGTGGAACTGTACAAAGGTGTTCACACCCCATGAACATAGTCACTGGTGACTACCTAATCGGATGTTCTCCATTCTATCAAGTTACCCACATCAAGATCCCTATGTTTATTGTCACTTCTTCTTAAGGACAACTATACTAACTCTTTCCTAATGATACAGTCAAAACACCCACACAACCATGAATGCTCTCTTCCAACAGAGCCTGCCATCATATTTGGCCATATCTAAGCAAGCATAATAATATGCATCAACCGACCCACTTTTTCACGACCATTATTCTAATTCTTTTTATTGTTTTGCAAGCACACCTATATCATGTCATACTATTCACATTCCTATTAATGAACATGCACAGCTAACTAACTAAAACACAAAAAGGGAATGATTCTGACAATCAACATCTATATGGTATGAAACAAGAAGAAGATACTACGACTATGACATCAAATAGGAGCAAGAAAACGTAAGATGTAGCATTAGCAGGGGTAATGGCTGATAACTCACGAAGATGGGGAGATGGTGCTGTTGTAGGAGATTGTCGGATCACAAAGGTTGTCGTGCCGAAAAGTCGTCGGCTCTGGAAGCCTACGGTTCGATGCCTACATAAGCTGGTAGCAGACCCGTTGTGCTCCAGGTTTGGCAGCGGGATCAGGGCAGCGGAGCGTGGCTGAGCAGCAGGGAGTGGCTGCTCGGCTGATGGTCGGGGTGATCTCGGCTCGTGGACTTGCGGGAAGAATAGCAGCAGGGAGGACAGGAGCGGGCCGCCTCGGGTGGTTGGCCGCCGGGCTGAACGCCGGAGGGAGCCGCCGGACGCTGATCAGCGGCCGGGGGAGTTGGCCTGGGTGCAGAGGGGGACTGATGGTGGTGGCGTTTGGGAGCAGCTGGCCGCCGGGAAAACTGCTCAGTGGTGATGGGAGATGGAGGCCAGCGGGGTGCTGCCGGGATGGCTGCCGGCCGGAGGGGGATGTGCAGCGGCGGAGGATGGTGATAGTTGGTGATGGGGGTGGTGATAGGTGGAGATGGCCGGAGTGATGGAGGAGGAGATGGAGTCGGGGAGCACAGCAGCGGCGAGGGGAGGAGCCGCCGGGCCGGGCTGAGCAGCAGGGGGCAGTCGCAGCGGGTCGGAGGGAACTGCTATGGGCCGCCGGAGAGCACAGGGAAGTCGGCGGGGGAAAGCTGCCGGGATCGGGTGCAGACCGGGGGTCGGGGCTGACCTCCGGTGAACAGTGTGCGGGGGGAAGCAATGAACAGTAGGTTTCCCCCCTCTTCTCCTTTGAATTTGAATTCAATAATTTAAAGAAGAAGGAAGAAGAAGAAGAAGAAGAAGAGAAGAAGGAAGGAAGAAGAAAATGAAAAGAAAAATGAGGAAGAGAAAGAGAGCTACGGTTAGGGGGCTTGGGGAGGTGTGCTACCTAGGTTTTCTAGGGATTAGGGTTGATGTAGACATGTCAATATATAGGATGAGGGGATTTTGATGGAGGGTTGTGATTGACCCTCTAAATGAGAGGTCTAGATTGAACATGAGGGGAATAATTCATGGGGGATTTAGGGTGAGGTTTAATTAAAAATAGTGGGTTCCCTCATTGGTTTAAAATAATTAGGTGTTGGCACCTACAATTGAATAATTGCAACTTAGCCCCTTAAATTCGGGAAATTGCACAAACACATGAAATGACGAAAATTGGGCGGGCGATTCGGGGTCCGATGTTTTGTAGGGTCAGGGGACGCTGTAAGACTGGTACGGGCTGAATTTGCAGGGCACTGGAATTAAATTGGGATTTTAAAATCAGATAAAATGGTATCCTCAATTTAAATGGAAATAAATGCAAGTTGTGTTCAACAATTAATTTGGAGTACTTGGGGTCAAAATCAGATCAAGTCATCAATACCAATATTGAAGAAGACTCAGAACAGAATATTACCCTAATTTGGGCCGCACGAAAAATAGGTCAAGATGGCCTCCAATTTTCGATTGGAACGCACAACGATACAAAAATAGGAAATCAAAAATAACGTCCGCGACGATTTTTGTGCGGCCAGAAACAATGCACAGGGAGCAAAATTATGAGTTGCAAAAATAGCAGAATGGAAGGCGGGCATGTCTAGGGCAAGATGGTGAAATTTGTTCGAAGACAAAAGTCTGGATAGTGCTCCAAATACCGAAGCAAAGGCAATGCGCAAAAATATTAAATAAATACAGTAATTAATTACACTCTCCAAATATTAAATCCTAAAATAAAATAATAAAATCCAGAATTCTATAATTTGGTCAGGGGTTCGTCTACTGGCTTCTAGGTCTAGTCTGCTAGCTAAAATAAAATAATTAACACTGCATATAATTATATATTTAATTACACATCACACATAATAATTATTTAAATCAAATATACTATTATGCAATTAATTAATTATAACTACAATAATATTAAATATTGCAAAAAAAAAAGGTCGAAAATACCCCTGTTTTCAGAATGTGGTAGTGACAAGTCTACCCACCTTAAAAGAATTTCGTCCTCGAAATTTAAAATCCTCATACTAGTGTTTAAATCATACACACTATTATTCCCTCAATTAAATTCATCAACCACGAATAATACACAAGGTCTTTTCACAATTTCAAAAATCTGAAATTATTTGTATTCCTGTAAAAATCCTCGACATAGAATCAAAGTCCCTTTTTATCAAAAATTTCCTGAAAGTTTTTAGCTACTAATTCGATACTCAGAATTTAATATCCACTCCTCAAAACTCAACAATATGATATTTAAGGATTCTCCAAATGTCACATTCAAATATAAAGTTCTAAAATTCATAACTTGCAATCCATTAAATATATTGATAATCCCCAAATTTTCCCAAATTTTTATAACCCATTAAATCATGTCATAACCTTCCTGGAATTAATACATCATAAATTCCGTCATGTTAAATTCTTGACCCTTTATTTAAATCAATGTTTATCCTCGAATTTTTTTTTTTTTTTTTTTTTTTTTTTTTCGATTGTTTTATTTATGTATTTACTACCATCAAAATTAAATTCCTCAAATCATATAATCATGAACTACTCCATATTGTTATTTCACAATAAATTCTTTCAAAAATTCTATAAATATCATATCCCTAAAAATCTTCAAAAATAAGTCAAATCCCATTCTTATCACAATATCCTCCAAAATTTTAAGTTAATAACGAAATACAAGAATTTAATATTCAATCCTCTAATTGAAATCCAATCAGTGCCTATTTCGAAAATTGAATCTCGTCCCAAATTTAAATTTAACACTAATCCATCTGTGTTCTTATCCCTCGATTTTTTTTTTTTTTTTTTTTTTTTTTTTTTTCCATAATATGCAACGATGTAATACTTATGGAACCTCCAGTACAATATTCAAAATATAAGTTTACAATTTGCAGTCCAATAAATATATCGATGGCCTTCTTAAATTCCTCAATTTTAATGATAAATTCAATCATTTCATAATCTTCTTAAAAATCAATGATTTAACAAAACTTCAATTACGCCATATTAAATTCCCAATTCTTTATTTAATTTAATATTTTTTTTTTTCCTCAAGATTTTAGGCACCTTGTCCCTCTTTATCAAGTCATAACCTCTTCGTTAATCTCTACTACAGTTAAATCCTCAACAATCAAGTCTTAAGAGAATTCTACCTACACCCATACAACATGCAACCTAAGAGAAATATGTATGATCAGGGTGTCTTTTGTCAGGGTATTGCAGTCTCTGTACCAGGGGTACTACTAACTACATTATAACAAGAATTCATGCATACAGCTACGGTACTAAGGTATCAATCAATCAGAAGACAAAAAGAACATGAGGAAAGAAGAGAAAGAACCTGCTAATATATTACTTGCAATATCTTCTAACATAACCATAGGTCAAATGATGCATGGAAAGTTTGATACCTCTATCTCTTTAGGTACCACACTTTACTACAAGCATACTCACTGCTAGCTTCCTTACCTACTGCAATAGTTGATACTAGTTATTCCTATCACGCAAGTGCATATCAATTGCAACACACTATACTAAGTACTGCTCTCTCTAATACCACCCTAGATTGACACCCAAGTCAGTTGGCAGTGAGATCTCAATCATACTCAAGTCATCAGATCCTTACACATGTATATCATCTACTCATATATACTAATATATCTCTCCCACTATAAGATCTTATCCTCAAATAAAATTCCTCAAAATAACTCCTCGAATAAATTTTAAAGTAAAATTGCATATACTTTCCTCAAGACCAATTTATCTAAATACTGAAATGAAAATTTTATCAATTCCAAAAATCCTTATAGCTTGTCTAGGTTCATCAAATTGAATCTGAATTCCTCAAAATAAAATTTTAATAACCATATTTCAACTCCTCAATTTCAAAATTTTGCAATTCATTGAAATCTTCAAAATAAGATTTTAATAACATAATATCTCAACCTCTCAAATTCTAAAATTTGAAATTCATTTTCAATCTTCAATTAAAAATTTTAAATCCACCTTCTGTAGTCCAATAGCTCTAATGTTTAATCATTTTCACTGTCCTCATTGACGGGCATCATCAAATAGTACCATAAATCAGTCTGCAATTTTCCTTGATATGAAATCAACTCTATAATGAAACCAAAATCCTAATTTAATACCTAATCAATAACAACAAGCAAATTCAACATCAATAAGTGAGAGTGGACGGAACAAGGGATGATTTAAATTGGAAATTTTAACAAGGAATCCTTAGAGAATGTGAGTTCAAAAGAACTGGATTGAGGACGGAAGGTATCTTTACTGCTAGTAAAGAAAAGAAGCGATGGAACAAAGTCCTGGAATAACAGAAATAGGTAAGTCTTGAGATGATACTTTAAGAACCAATTTAAGATACAACCTGATAATCATACACGTCTCGTCAGAAATCATGATACTTAGAATCCTCGCCACGCCAGTAAGCATAGATGCGATAAACGATAGGTTCCGTAACTAAGGTATGCAACCCTATAATCACGTCATTTAGAATCTTCGCCACGCCAACCGGTATGGCTGCGAGAGACTCTAAATCTCATAACTAAAGTATGTACATCCAAGTTAGGTTCCTACGTTCTCGTCACGACAGCTAATATGGCTGCGATAAACTCTAGGTTCCATAACCAAAGTAGACGTTTTTTTTTTTTTTTTTTTTTTTTTTTTTTTTTTTTTTTTTTTTTTTACCTTTCTCACTGTCCTCATCAATATATGTCATCAGATGATACCGTAAATTTTAGTCCGTAAAATTCATCTCAATTGAAATCAACTCAACAACGATACCAGGAATTAAAGTTAACAACTGGTCAACAAGAATCAACTCAACAATGATACCAAGAATTTAATTTAATAACTGCTCCACAAGAATCAAGTTCAGTAACAACAAGCGAGAGCGGACGGAAACAAGGAAAAGATTTAAATTGAAAATAAGATTCTCATGGGGTCATCCCAGGAAATCTTTCAAGAATTTGTGATTGAGTATCCTCTCTCATCCTAGTATCCTATGTCCTATATTCTATAGCAGGTACGCAGTAGTACAACTAAGACGTCGCACTACCACGACATCGCACAACTAGCGAAGTCTGACCTGCATGGGCCACCACTAAAAACGTGTCACGACCCGCACCCTGTTTAGGGGCACGAGTGCGTGGGTACGTCCAGCCTACGCCGCAGCATCGGCGGTAGAACGCTGTCTAGGTCGAGTAACTATCTAATCAACTCACGTGAATACCCAACTCCATAAGGAGACGTGGATATCATAAAATAATGCTAGAAATACTCAATCACATAAACTAAAGCACGATGAGATGTCAAGGCAAACAAGAAATACAAGACAAGTCTAACGACAAAATAATCATACCTGCAATCAGTAACATCCAATCCCCCAAGTATGTCGGAAACCAGTCTACTAAGGTCACAGTCTGGAAAAATATTTTCCAGTCAGGAAGGAGCAAAGTACATCTCTAAATAGCAGTTCTATATAAATGACATAAGCTATGTAGCAGTTCTAGATGGAAATATACCAGATGCATGTATAGGTACGAGAAATGTACAATGAAAGAAATACTGGAAATACTGTAAGTAACTGCAGGAAAAGAAACAATATGTCCATGAGCAAGAACCTATGACTAAGTGTGTGAGTACTAGCTTTAACATGTGATCGGCTTGGGAACTTGATCAGGCTGGTTACATGTGATTAGCTATGGTTCATATAAAGTCAGGCTAACCGTTGGTTAGCTATGGTGCATGTAGAGATCAGGCTAATCACACGTAACAGCTATGGTTCATATAAGTGGTCAGGCCGCACCCGACGTGAGATGTGGGGTGAGCTATGGTGCATATAAAGTTGGGTATGATCACATATCTACACTAAAGTACTCCCCAAACCCCCGACTGGTATAGTAGATCCAATCATGGTACGCTATGGCACAGGATTCCCTAAGAAGGTAGCAAATCTCCCCGGGAACCAGTGTCTGTACATGCACAAGATAACAAGGAAAACAAGTCTTGTACAAGTTACACCATGAATAAGGAATAACATCTCATGACGAGATCCGTGTATACCAATCCGTGTAACCAACGTGTCAGGAACATGGATATTTACACTAGATACAGTGAACATAGGTGATATCATAAATTAGAAACTAATCAGAGAATGTACTCGCCTTGGGTCCTTAGCTGGTAATACCAATGTCCTGTCCCAGAGTATCGTCTGGAGGAACCAACAGTCCAAGATCAGATATACTCGCCGGGGTATAGCTCCTCTGCCTCGTAGATAGCATCAGGACCCGGCCCGTAAACCTGCTCGTACTCCGGCTCAACTAAACCTGGGTCCAGTAGCTGGAAGGAAGAAGGGGATAATATAGAACTCGAGTCCAACGAACCAGGGTAACCTAGAGCATAAGTTAGAAATAATTTAATTAGTTGATTAACTATTTAGGTTACTAGATCACTTACTACTAAGTTAATAAAACCATTTAAGAAAGATCAGACATATGTCTATAGCTAACGACTTCTAAAATAAAATAAAATAAAAATAACTATACTTAAGAAGTAACTGACTGTATCTATATATATGTTCCTGAAATTTCTAACTCATGATTCACCTTATATTTTATACAAACACTGCCGATCTCATAAAGCCAAACTAACACACTACTATCACCTCTTATTTCTTCAGGTACACAAAATATACCCAACAACCTCTAATAAGTGGGAAAAAGAAAGGAAAAAAGAAAACCATAAGGATCCCACAAGAATGAGGAGTGCTCGGCCATGTTCCCAGTGTCTAGCTATACCTCTTCATTAGCCCATTCACCTATTAAACATAAAACTCCTCTAACTGATTGCACTGGTGCATGTAGTCATCTTTCTCTTCATAACACTTCACCTTCACTATATGACACGTTCTCTTTATTTATACCTGTATCCACCCATTCCTTACTTGAAGTGGAACTGTACAAAGGTGTTCACACCCCATGAACATAGTCACTGGTGACTACCTAATCGGATGTTCTCCATTCTATCAAGTTACCCACATCAAGATCCCTATGTTTATTGTCACTTCTTCTTAAGGACAACTATACTAACTCTTTCCTAATGATACAGTCAAAACACCCACACAACCATGAATGCTCTCTTCCAACAGAGCCTGCCATCATATTTGGCCATATCTAAGCAAGCATAATAATATGCATCAACCGACCCACTTTTTCACGACCATTATTCTAATTCTTTTTATTGTTTTGCAAGCACACCTATATCATGTCATACTATTCACATTCCTATTAATGAACATGCACAGCTAACTAACTAAAACACAAAAAGGGAATGATTCTGACAATCAACATCTATATGGTATGAAACAAGAAGAAGATACTACGACTATGACATCAAATAGGAGCAAGAAAACGTAAGATGTAGCATTAGCAGGGGTAATGGCTGATAACTCACGAAGATGGGGAGATGGTGCTGTTGTAGGAGATTGTCGGATCACAAAGGTTGTCGTGCCGAAAAGTCGTCGGCTCTGGAAGCCTACGGTTCGATGCCTACATAAGCTGGTAGCAGACCCGTTGTGCTCCAGGTTTGGCAGCGGGATCAGGGCAGCGGAGCGTGGCTGAGCAGCAGGGAGTGGCTGCTCGGCTGATGGTCGGGGTGATCTCGGCTCGTGGACTTGCGGGAAGAATAGCAGCAGGGAGGACAGGAGCGGGCCGCCTCGGGTGGTTGGCCGCCGGGCTGAACGCCGGAGGGAGCCGCCGGACGCTGATCAGCGGCCGGGGGAGTTGGCCTGGGTGCAGAGGGGGACTGATGGTGGTGGCGTTTGGGAGCAGCTGGCCGCCGGGAAAACTGCTCAGTGGTGATGGGAGATGGAGGCCAGCGGGGTGCTGCCGGGATGGCTGCCGGCCGGAGGGGGATGTGCAGCGGCGGAGGATGGTGATAGTTGGTGATGGGGGTGGTGATAGGTGGAGATGGCCGGAGTGATGGAGGAGGAGATGGAGTCGGGGAGCACAGCAGCGGCGAGGGGAGGAGCCGCCGGGCCGGGCTGAGCAGCAGGGGGCAGTCGCAGCGGGTCGGAGGGAACTGCTATGGGCCGCCGGAGAGCACAGGGAAGTCGGCGGGGGAAAGCTGCCGGGATCGGGTGCAGACCGGGGGTCGGGGCTGACCTCCGGTGAACAGTGTGCGGGGGGAAGCAATGAACAGTAGGTTTCCCCCCTCTTCTCCTTTGAATTTGAATTCAATAATTTAAAGAAGAAGGAAGAAGAAGAAGAAGAAGAAGAGAAGAAGGAAGGAAGAAGAAAATGAAAAGAAAAATGAGGAAGAGAAAGAGAGCTACGGTTAGGGGGCTTGGGGAGGTGTGCTACCTAGGTTTTCTAGGGATTAGGGTTGATGTAGACATGTCAATATATAGGATGAGGGGATTTTGATGGAGGGTTGTGATTGACCCTCTAAATGAGAGGTCTAGATTGAACATGAGGGGAATAATTCATGGGGGATTTAGGGTGAGGTTTAATTAAAAATAGTGGGTTCCCTCATTGGTTTAAAATAATTAGGTGTTGGCACCTACAATTGAATAATTGCAACTTAGCCCCTTAAATTCGGGAAATTGCACAAACACATGAAATGACGAAAATTGGGCGGGCGATTCGGGGTCCGATGTTTTGTAGGGTCAGGGGACGCTGTAAGACTGGTACGGGCTGAATTTGCAGGGCACTGGAATTAAATTGGGATTTTAAAATCAGATAAAATGGTATCCTCAATTTAAATGGAAATAAATGTAAGTTGTGTTCAACAATTAATTTGGAGTACTTGGGGTCAAAATCAGATCAAGTCATCAATACCAATATTGAAGAAGACTCAGAACAGAATATTACCCTAATTTGGGCCGCACGAAAAATAGGTCAAGATGGCCTCCAATTTTCGATTGGAACGCACAACGATACAAAAATAGGAAATCAAAAATAACGTCCGCGACGATTTTTGTGCGGCCAGAAACAATGCACAGGGAGCAAAATTATGAGTTGCAAAAATAGCAGAATGGAAGGCGGGCATGTCTAGGGCAAGATGGTGAAATTTGTTCGAAGACAAAAGTCTGGATAGTGCTCCAAATACCGAAGCAAAGGCAATGCGCAAAAATATTAAATAAATACAGTAATTAATTACACTCTCCAAATATTAAATCCTAAAATAAAATAATAAAATCCAGAATTCTATAATTTGGTCAGGGGTTCGTCTACTGGCTTCTAGGTCTAGTCTGCTAGCTAAAATAAAATAATTAACACTGCATATAATTATATATTTAATTACACATCACACATAATAATTATTTAAATCAAATATACTATTATGCAATTAATTAATTATAACTACAATAATATTAAATATTGCAAAAAAAAAAGGTCGAAAATACCCCTGTTTTCAGAATGTGGTAGTGACAGGGGAAGACCTCTTCAGACTGGTTTCTCTCTTGGTGACGCGCTCCATGCGTCGAGCCGCAGCAAGGACGTCCGAGTATGATGTTGGTGCGACGGACCCAATCAGTTTCAGTAGCTCAAAGTTTAATCCGTCGAAGAACTTCTCGGCCTTCTCTTCTTCTGTCGGGATCAATGTTGGGGCGAAGCGGCTTAGACGAATGAACTCAGCGTTGTACTCTTCCACCGTCATAGTATCCTGAGTGAGGCGATTGAACTTGTCCCGAAGTTCTGATCGAGCGATGGCTGGAATGTACATCTCCTGGAAGAGTCTAGAGAACTCCTCCCAAGTAACTCGGTCTGGTTCGAGCCGCGTCTCCTCGGATAGCCACCAGTGATGAACATTGTCCGTCAATTGCATTCTGACGGCAGTCATCCAACGTTCCCGGGGAAGCTCAGCTGCTTCAAGTTGATGCCGAATGTTGGTGAGCCATTCATGAACTTCTGTGGGCTCTTCCTTGCCTGAGAAGGTACGGGGCTTCAGTTGGCGGAAGTCAGTGATAGAGCCCGTCGTTGGTCGTCGTGCTGGGAGGTTGGCTTGCTCTAGTGCAGTCACTATGCTGTTCCTCAAGTAATCAGCCTCGCAACACTGAGCCTCGTGTTAGACTTGTTGCTGGGCTTGCATCATCGCGTAGATCAGTTGGAATATCTGTTGCCCGTCAATCGGCTGTCCTTGTGGGAACACGGGCATTGGTGGAACGAACTGCGGCGGAGGTGGAATGTCATCACGCCGGAATCTGGTGGTAGGTTGACCTGCCTGCTGGCTCTGTTGAGTTGATGGAACTCCTCCGACTGGTGTCACTTCGTCGTCATAGGTGACACCTGCAGCTTGTGGTGTTCCGGCGGGAGTCTCGTTGCACTCTTGTGGGTCCATTTCTCTGCATCCAAAATAAACAATAAGAGGCGCACAGGAATCAAGGCAGGATGCAAGTCAATAAATTAATTCGAGTAGATATCAAGAACGATTCAAGCAAGTGGATGAGGTCCAAAAACTTATCCTATTCTTATTGCAGGCCTGTTCGGTCCCTAAGTTAAAACCGAACAATTTAGTCGTAGACCTGCATGGGCCACCACAAAAACCATGTCACGCCCCAGTCCCAAAATGCCGAGGGACTGGATACGTGGCAATGGCCAGCAGCACGCACCGATGGACAACCCAATTTAATGGATCCATCAGGGCATGCTTAAGCTGTAGTCTAACAGGAAATAGAATAATTATTACAAGTCCCAGGTTAATCTAATCTCATCCACAACAGATAATCACAGATTAAATGCCAGAAATAATGCAATAGAATAAATAAGCAATCTCAAATAAGTGTCTCGGGAACAATCCGAGAATATGTTTGGTACATCTGTCACGACCCGCACCCGGTTTAGGGGCACGAATGCGTGGGTACGTCCAGCCTACGCCGCAGCATCGGCGGTAGAACGCTGTCTAGGTCAAGTACTATCTATAAAATCTCACGCTAGTATCCAACTCCATAAGGAGACTCGGATAACACTATGAAAATATTAACAAGATACTCAATCACAACTACAGCACGATAGGAATTTGAAGAAACAAAAGAATACAACACAAGTCTAATGACAAAATAATCATACCTGCAATCATTAACTTCCAATCCCCAAGTATGTCAGAACCCAGTCTACTAAGGTCACAGTCTGGAAAAATATTTCCAGTCAGGAAGGAGCAAAGTACATCTCTAAATAGCAGTTCTATATTAATGATATAAACTATGTAGCAGTTCTAGATGGAAATATACCAGATGCATGTATAGGTACGAGAAATGTACAATGAAGAAATACTGAAAAAATACTGTAAGTAACTGCAGGAAAAGAAACAATATGTCCATGAGCAAGAAACCTATGACTAAGTGTGTGAGTACTAGCTTTAACATGTGATCGGCTTGGGAACTTGATCAGGCTGGTTACATGTGATTAGCTATGATTCACGAAGGTCAGGCTAACCGTTGGTTAGCTATGATGCATGTAGAGGTCAGGCTAATCACACGTAACAGCTATGAGGCACTGAGATGGTTAGGCCGCACCCGACGTGAGATGTGGGGTGAGCTATGATGCATGGAAAGTTGGGTATGATCACATATCTACACTAAAATACTCCCCACCCCCGACTGGTATAGTAGATCCAATCATGGTACGCTATGGCACGGGATTCAACCAGGAAGGTAGCAAGTCTCCCCGGGAATCAGTGTCTGTACATGCACAAGATAACAAGGAAACAAGTCTTGTACAAGCTACACCATGAAAAAGGAATAACATCTCATGACGAGATCCGTGTATACCAATCCGTGTAACCAATGTGTCAAGAACATGGATATTTACACTAGATACAGTGAACATAGGAGATATCATAAATTAGAAACTAATCAGAGAATGTACTCGCCTTGGGTCCTTAGCTGGTAATGTCAATGTCCTGTCCCAGAGTATCGTCTGGAGGAACCAACAGTCCTAAAATATATCAAATACAACATTTGCATCAGGTACTACACTAACACGTCTCAAATACATGAACTCAGGGGCTCTGCCAAGCATGGCTCTAGTCAACTAGGGTCATCTAGTTAGACAGACATCTATAACACATTATACCTATTTAACTAACATTAACACCTACAATATTACTTGCACCAAAATAATTACATATACAATATATATATATCATTTAATTCATGCATAATATATATATAGGTTGAACAATATATTTACCATATATATTAATTTTATATATATTAGATTATGCTAAGTAGGTATACAAAATACATGTATATATATTTACAAGTTATATTAAAATATACTGAGTATGTATACAAAAGCATAAATATACATATACCAATTTATATATACTAGAATACGTAGTAATATATATATATATACCAATTTAAATGTATTTATAAAATATCTATATATACCTTTTAAATACATATTTGATTTATACTAGTTGAACACTATATATGTATACTCATACATGTGCTAAAATACATTTTTAAAATATATATATATATTGTCAATGTTATTATTAAAATATACTAATACTAGTACATCACATTAAATACATATACAATATATTAATTGTATGTACAAGATCATATATATATATATATATACATTAATACATACATACATATACTAAAATATATATATATATAGACTATGCTAATACATGTATTAAACATTTAATTAAATAAATAATATACATGTACATGTATTAAAATATACATTACTAATGTGTTTATATACTATACATATTCACGTATTATCATAAATAAAAATACTATTTATATACATATACGTATACATGTACCAATTAACATTAATTAATATACTTATACATATACATATGAACTAAAATACGTTTTTATTAACATACCAAAATAAATATGTATACATATCAATTAATACGTATTTTATACATAGGTATATTTACATCAAAATATACGTATTTTCTCTACACCAAAACATACATTAATTACATATACGCAATTACCTACACATTAGTTTTAGATACAAATACATTTACATATCAAAACCCCTTTTAATTTATTACATTAAAAATAAACTAATTACATAAAACTAGCTAAAAAAAAAACTAATTATATATGCTAAACTAATTTATTTAATTACTAAACAAATTACATTAATTCCTAAACTAATTACAAATTAACTAATTTGTTTAGAAATTACTAACTGATTATTAATTAACTAATTAATCTAATTAATTAATTAATTAACTAATCATATTTAACTAAACTAATTAAATACTTAACTAAACTAATCAGATTATTAACCACAGAACAGAAACAAAAGGGGAAGAGGGAAAGGGAGAGCTCACGAAGGTTCTCGTCGGCGCGGTGGGTCTCTCCGGGGTCGGCCGGCAAGGCGGTGGTCGACGCTCGTCTCTGGGGCGGCGGCGTCGACTGGATCTGAGGCGGCGGCGGCGGTGCTCTGTTCGAGGCGGTCGGCGATGCTCTGTTCGAGGCGGTCGGCGTGGAGCTCGAGAGCAGCGGCGGCTTCGAGGCGGCGGCAGCGGAGCTCGACGACGGGTCGTCGGTCCGAGGCGGCAGCGGAAACTCGGCGGCGACTGGATCTCTGCGGCGGGGCTCGACTCGAACTCGGCGAGGAGGGGATCCGCGGCGGCGGCTGTCGAACTCGGCGGGGGTGCTCGACTCGACGCGGTGGCGACTCGACGAGGGCTCGACGCTGTGAGGCTTGGCCACCGGCGGTAGATCTAGGTTAGGTTTAGGGTTTGGACTCTGTGTCGGGGTCTGGACACGATGGGTTGTTGTGTGGTCGCTGTGTCCGAGGCGGACACACGGATCCGATGTACTGTGGTGTGGGGCCGACGTGTCCAGGTGTTGGACACAGGGATGAGGTTGTGTACAGTGGTGGATGTGGATGTGTCCGGGTGTGTCGGACACGAAAATCAGATTGTAAAGTTGTAACCGGACACAGGAAATGAATGGATACGGTGGGACACCCGGGGTCGGACCCGAGGCCAACACGGCTGACACGGTGATGCTGGACGCACGGACACGAGCACACAAAAATGGTGGTGGCTTGGTTTTGTGGGGATTTGTGAGGGCTAGTTAGGGTTTCTTGGGAATGCGATGAGGGACTTAAATAGGGAGAGATGGTGTGGGATAAAGGGTGCGGGTTGGCCCAATAATGAATGGCCCAGATCATAATTAAACGGGTTTTACATGTGGGGAAAAGAGGGTGTGAAGGCTAGTTAATGGGAATGGCAACTTGTAAAAATAAAAATAAAGATTATAATTTCAGAAAATATTTTTAGGAAAGCTAGCTAATTTCCAATTAGCTACTAATTAATACATTTTGCAAAATCTTAGAAAGTATGACATTTATTTATTTACTATCCCAATAAAAATTTATTTTATTTTATCAACTAGTCTTTTAAATAAATATTTAGTTAAAACAATAATTTTTTATGATTCAAGCCAATAAATATTTGAAACTAGAAATATATATATATTATTATTTATTTACTTATTTTATAAGAAATCGACATTTAGGAAAAATGATTTTTATACAAGATTATAAATTACCTTCTGAAACCAAACATTGTTTAAAATCAAATAAAAATTTCAAGGAGAAATTATTTTATAAACTTGATATTTAAAATAAATAAAAAATCTAATTATTTCAAAAATTTGGAAATCGGAGGTTACAACATCGAATGCAAATAGACAGGAAATAAATCAACTGGAAATAGAAATACTGAGTATATGGAGCCGGTACTCAGGAGAAGTCTTCTGCCACGATCTCGTCCTCAGGTTCCTGTTATGTTCCGAGAAGTGCTCCTGTTCCGTACACCTCGGGGTAGATCTCTTCGGCTATACCTGGGGACATAGTCCATTCCAGGTCCTCAGGGGACGTAACAAGGTACATATAATACAAGCCAAAATAAATGCAGTGCAGAAATAAGGAACAATAGGGTAAATAAATAAACAAGCTAAGTGATATGCAAGTGAGAGTTTAATCATACTCAGGCTGAGACTACTACAGGATCAGTGTCGGAGAAACCCATAGCAGTATTTTCTCGAAGGGCCAGAACTTGTGCCAAAGCTCTGTATCAGAGACTAAAACACCTCCAGATGACAGTATTTATATTATAATCAGCCTTGATATGGTAATACTCTCCCCACCCCATGTAATCTCACGTCACAGTTCCAGAATATCAGGTACAAGTCACGCAAGATCGAACTAATGCAATGAGTCAGGATAGAATCTAAGCATGTAAACTGTATATGTCATTAATATGTATCCTATACGGAATCACCATGTATATCTCAAGGAAATTCCGTCACATGAATAGTATCAGGTGTCCTGGGTTGAGCAGTTTATATCAAGATTATATATGTAAACAAAAGAACTCAGGAAAGTACTATAACCGAAATCACTGCGAGTTGGCCAGGATTAATTGCCTACTGATGTATAAGTAAGCCAAGGAAATAGTAGCAAGCTGCAGGGTTTGGCAAGGTACACTTGCCTGCGGTTCCGGTTCCAATTGTGGCTCTGACTTCAGCTGGAATTGCAGGCGGTACTCCGGTTGCTGTAACAAATATCACCATCAGATCCAAAAAATATCAATCAGCTAGAAATGCCTGTCCTTGAGTCCAATTTGGAGAAAAGGGCAAAAATGACAATTTCGGGTCAAAACGGGGTCCACATGTGGGCCCGCTTTCCACCGAAAAATGTGTCAGGGTCAAAGGTCTCCAAATCTGTCCAACTTAGTGTCAACAGGTCAGGAACGATGATACAAACCCAACAGAACTTCCAGAATTGGATTCCGATGAGCCGATCACAAAATCGCCCGTCGAATGGAGCCTATGGGGCCCACGACACGCGATTTTGTTAACGTTCTCAGAATCGAACCAAACTTGGCTCACAGGACCAGCGTATTGCTACGAGTCCGATGGCGCAAGTTTCGTCTCGATCCGACGGGTGTACACAAAGTTAGGGCATGATTCAGAAAAGTCGAATACGGGACGTTGTCCGCGGATACGCACTGATTTCGGTGTGCACGCACATCCGAATCAGCTTCTGCGAAATCCCGGAGGCAGCGTCGGAGTCGGGGCTCGAGGTCGGCTGTGGAGAAGAAGGAGGAGGAGGAGGAAGGGGGCCGGGGCGGCGCTGGCGGCACAGCGGGGTCTGGGCGGCGCTGGAGGAGGGGGAGATCGGAGTCGGGCGGCGGCGCACGGCGGGGAGGCGGCCTAGGGTTTCGGTTGGGGGAAACGGAGAGGGAGGTGAGGGGGTTTTTATAGCGGGATGGCGCCGTGTGGGTGGCCGGATGAGGCGGAGGGGGATCCGGGGTCGGGGGCTACGTGGCCGGGCGGAGCGGAGGGGCCGCCGGCGACGTGGCCGGAGGGAGCGGCGGGGGACTCGGGCCGTGGGAACGTGGGGAGAGGTTGAAGTCAGGCGGGTCGGGCGGCGGGCGGGTTCGGGTCTGACTGACCCGACCCGCTAGCCACGGGTGGGCTGGGCCGCGGTTGGGCTGGGCCGGGGTGAGGTTGTGCCGGGCTGGGCCATGGGCTAGGGTTTGGGTTTAAGGTTTGGGCTCGGTTTAAAAGTAAATAAATAAATAAATAATTAATTAATTAAATAATAAATAATAATAATTTTTAGGTGTTTTAAAATAGGTCCGGGGCCCAATAAAATCCAGAAAAATTACCCTAAGTCCAGTTTTTCATTTTGCACCCAAAAATATTATTTTTATAATATTTTAATATTATGTATTATCAATTAAAAATAATTTTAAAAATTAAAATCCTGAATTTAATTACAGAAAAATCCCAGAAAATTCCGAAAAGCCAGTTTTAATAATCTTGAAAAATCAGGGGGTTTACACCTCCCCTGTCACGCCCCAGTCCCAAAATGCCGAGGGACTGGACACGTGGCAATGGCCAGCAGCACGCACTGATAGACAACCCAATTTAATGGATCCATCAGGACATGCTTAAGCTGTAGACTAACAGGAAATAGAACCATCGATACAGGTCACAGTCTATACTAATCTCATCCACAACAAATAATCACAGATTAAATGCCAGAAATAATGCAATAGAATAAATAAGCAAAACTCAAATAAGTGTCTCGGAAAACAATCCGAGAATATGTCTGGTACATCAATGCAAATAGACAGGAAATAAATGAACTGAAAATAGAAATACTGAGTATATGAAGCCGGTACTCAGGAGAAGTCTTCTGCCACGATCTCGTCCTCAGGTTCCTGTTCTGTTCCGAGTAGTGCTCCTGCTCCGTACACCTCGGGGTAGATCTCTTCGACTATACCTGGGGACATAGTCCATTCCAGGTCCTCAGGGGACATAACAAGGTACAGAAAATACAAGCCAAAATAAATGCAGTGCAGCAATAAAGAACAATAGGGTAAATAAATAAACCAGCTAAGTGATATGCAAGTGAGAGTTTTAGTCATACTCAGGCTGAGACTACTACAGGATCAGTGTCGAAGAAACCATAGCAGTATTTTCTCGAAGGGCTAGTAAGGTACCAAAGCTCTGTATCAGAGACTAAGACACCGCCAGATAACAATATTTATATTATAATCAGCCTTGATATGGTAATACTCTCCCCACCCCATGTAATCTCACGTCACAGTTCCATAATGTCTCAGGTCCAGTCACGCAAGATCAACTAATGCAGTAAGTCAGAATAGTTTCTAAGCAAGTAAACTGTAATGTCATGAATATGTACCCTACACAGAATCACCATGAATATCTCAGGAAGATTCCGTCTCATGAATAGTGTCAAGTGTCCTGGGTCGTATGGTACTTGATAAGACAAGTACAGGAAAATAAAGTGTCACGAATATTCATCTCTAGATGACCATACCCAACACCGCGTACGGTGTGGGCACCCGACTGATAATCGGACGCTAAGTACGTCACACGGTCCTAGGTTAAGCATGTACAACAGTTATAAATAAAACAAGGAAATATGCAACAAGACTGTAAAGTGGGCAAGGTATACTTGCCCTCTGATGTATAACTAAGCCAAGGAATATTTAACAAAGACTGCAAGTTTTGGCGAGGTACACTTGCCTGTGGTTCTGGTTCCAATTGTGGCTCTGACTTCAGTTAAAATTGCAGGCGGTACTCCGGTTGCTGAAACAAACATCACCATCAGATCCAGAAAATATCAATCAGTTAGAAACGCCTGTCCTTGAGTCTAATTTGGAGACAAGGACAAAAATGGCAATTTCGGGTCAAAACGGGCCGGGTCCACATGTGGGCCCGCTTTGCACCGAAAAATGTGTCAGGGTCAAAGGTCTCCGAATTCGCCAAACTTAGTGTCAATAAGTCAGGAACGATGATACGAACTCAACGGAACTTCCAGAATTGGATTCCGATGAGCCGATCACAAAATCGCCCGTCGAATGAAGCCTGTGGGGCCCACGACACGCGATTTCGTCAACGTTCTCAGAATCAAACCAAACTTGGGTCACAGGACCAGCGTATTGCTACGAGTCCGATGGCGCAAGTTTCGTTTCGATCCGACGTGTGTACACAAAGTTAGGATACGTTCCAGAAAGGGCAGATACGGGACGGTGTCCGCGGATACGCACTGATTCCGGTGTGCACGCACATCCGAATTAGCTTCTGCGAAATCTCACACGTCCGTATCGACGACGCGCACGTATCTATGAAGACCGCGCACGACCAAGTCGTCCCGTTTGGCGGGGCGTACCCAGTTCCGGGGTGAATCGGGGCGTTGGTTTTCCTGTTTTTGGATCGCGGTTCGCGATCGCCACAGGACACGATGCCCCGAGCGGGTTGCACGGGCACCGAGAGGGTCACGTAGGGTTCGCGATGCAACTGACGGAATCGAAAACGGGGCAACGAGCAGAGAGAAACAGGTACCTGAACAGGGCTCGAGAAACCACGTTTTCTCGTGTCCGACACGGGTCCGAACCGTGTCCGTGTCCACTGTGCTAGGGTTAGGGATTGGGCTTCTGCTGGCCGGAGCTGTTGCCGGAGCTCAGGCGGAGGGCGGCCGGGGGCAACGTCGCCGGGGGCTCGGGACGCGGGCGGCGCCGGCAGCGGGTTCGCCGGAGGCGGAGGGAGGCCGGAGTCGGGGCTCGGACAGCGGCTCTGTAAACCACCTGATTTTTCAAAATATTTAAATTTGGATTTTTCATAATTTTTTGAAATTTTCTGGGATTTTTTTGTTATTTAAAAACAGGGTTTTAATGATTCAATAATATTTAAATAATAATAAATGATATTAAAATATTATGAAAATAATATTTTTGGGTGTAAAATGAAAAACTGGACTTAGGGCAATTTTTCTGGAATTTATCGGGCCCCGGACCTATTTTAAAACACCTAAAAACTATTTATTGAAATTATTTATTTATTTATTAATTATTTAATAATTTAAAATAATAATAATTATTATTATTAATTAAGCCCAGCACGCGGCCCGCTGGACCTGGCCCACCGGGCCCAGCCCCGAACCCGAACCCAGCCCAGCCCAGCCCCAACCGGGTCGGGTCGGGTCTGTCAGCCACCCGACCCGCCCGTGCCCGCAACCCGGCCCCCTCTCTCTCCCCCACGAACCCGATTCCTCCGGCGGCCGCCCGCTTATTCCGCCGCCCTCCGCGCCTCGCCGGCCACGTCGTCGTCCCCTCCGCGCTGTCCGGCCCACGACCCTGGCCGCTCCGCCTTCTCCGCCACCCTCTCCGCCCCGCTCGGCTCCCCTTCCCTCTATAAACCCCCCCGGCCGCATCTGCTCCGGTCAGACCCCCTCGCCGTCCCCTAGCGCCGCCGCCCTCCGCCTAGCTCCGCCTTTCCTCCACCGAGCCCCCGGCGACCTCCTCCGCCCAGCCGGCCTCCCCCAACCCAGCGCAGCCCCGACAGCGCCCAGCCGAGCCCAGCCACGCCGCCGCCTCGCCGCCAGCGCCGCCTCCGCCGGCCAGCACCCGAGCCCAGCGCGCCTCCGGCCGCCCCCGCGTCCCCTCCGCCTTCGGCCGAGCCGCCGCGTGCCTCGCCGGAGCTCCGCCGGCCAGCAATCCCTAACCCTAACCCTAGATTCGATTTCTTCGAATCTGACACGTGTCGGACACGATTCGACCCCGATTTTCGGGCCCCGTTCAGGTGCGTGTATCTTCTTGCTCGTAGCTCAGATTTCGATTCCTAAATTGCGTTGCGAAGCCTGTGTGACCCTCTCGGTGTCCGGACAAACCGTTCGGGGCATCGCGTCCTGTGGTGATCGCACACCGCGATCCAAAAACAGGAAAAACCAGACCCTGTTTCACCCCGGAACTGAGTACGCCCCGCCAAACGGAACGACTTGGTCGCGCGCGGTCTTCACAGATACGTGCGCGTCGTCGATACGGACGTGTGGGATTTCGCAGAAGTCGATTCGGGTGTGCGTGCACACCGAAATCAACGCGTATCCGCGGACATCGCCCTGTATCTGTACTTTCTGGAACGTGCCCTAACTTTGTGTACACACGTCGGATCGAGACGAAACTTGCGCCATCGGACTCGTAGCAATACGCTGGTCCTATGGGTCAAGTTTGGTTCGATTCTGAGAACGTTGACGAAATCGCGTGTCGTGGGCCCCACAGGCCCCGCTCGACGGGCGATTTTGTGATCGGCTCATCGGAATCCAATTCTGGAAGTTCCGTTGGTTTCGTATCATCGTTCCTGACCTGTTGACACTAAATTTGGTGAATTTGGAGACCTTTGACCCGAACACGTTTTTCGGTGCAAAGCGGGTCCACATGTGGACCCCGTTCTGACCAGAAACTGCCGTTTTTGCCCTTGTCTCCAAATTGGACCCAAGGACAGGCGTTTCTAGCTGATTGATATTTTCTGGATCTGATGGTGATGTTTATTTCAGCAACCGGAGTACCGCCTGCCATTCCAACTGAAGTCAGAGCCGAAATCAGAGCCGGAACCACAGGCAAGTGTACCTCGCCAAAACTTGCCGTCTTTGCTAAATATTCCTTGGCTTAGTTATATATCAGAGGGCAAGTATACCTTGCCAACTTTACAGTCTTGTTGTATATTTCCTTGTTTTAATTATAACTTGTTTTAACTGCTTAACCTAGGAAACGTGTGACGTACTTAGTGTCCGATCATAGTCGGGTGCCAACCCCGTACGCAGTGTTGGGTACGTCATTTAGATATGGATATTCGATACCCTTACTCTTGGTACTTGTCCTATCAAGTACAACAAAACCCAGGACACTTGACACTATTCATGAGACATAATCCTCTTGAGATATTCACGATGATTCTGTATAGGATACAGGTTATGACATGGACAGTTTATTCCTAGACATTATATGACTGCTGTATTAGTTATGATCTTGCGTGTCATGGACATGAGACGTGTGATTACATTGGGTGGGGAGAGACACACAGGCAACAGGCTGTTTTCATATATATATACTATTAGTGTGAGGTCGTAGACTCTCCAGCAGAGCTAGACCCTTTACGTGTTATTACTGCTACCGGCTCCCCGACACAAAGCTTGTAGCGGTCTCAGCCTGAGTTCTAGTGATGCTCTCAACTTGCATTTATCACTTAGCTGGTTATATAGTTACCCTGCTGTTTCATTTAATTTCTGCACTGCTTATATTTTGGCTTGTGTTATCTGTACCTTGTTATGTCCCCCGAGGACCTGGAATGGACTATGTCCCCAGGTATAGCTGAAGAGATCCATCCAGAGATACCCCGTACCAGAGCACTTCCAGGAGCTGTACCAGGACCTGAAGACGAGCTCGCACTAGAGGACTTCTCCTGAGCATTGGCCGTATGTAGTCATTTATTTCTCTTTCCAGTTCCTTTATTTCATGTCTATTGGCATTGATGTATCAGACATATTCTCGGATTGTTTTCCGAGACATTTATTTGAGATTTGATAGTTATTTCTATTTGCATTACTCTGGCATTTAATCTGTGATTATCTGTTGTGGATGAGATTAGAATAATCTGTGACCTGTATCATTGGTTCTATTTACTGTTAGACTATAACTTAAGCATGCCCTGATGGATCCATTAAATTGGATTGTCCATCGGTGCATGCTGCTGGCCATTGCCGCGTGTCCAGTCCCTCGTTATTTTGGGACTGGGGCGTGACAGGCTCTGTGAGAAGAAGGAGGAGGAGAAGGGGGAGGCCGGCTCGGGGCGGAGCGGCTGCAGGAGGAGGTCGGCGCAGGAGGGGGCCGGAAATGGCGGCGGCGCGGCGGAGCTAGGGTTAGGGCTAGGGCGGAGGTCGGCGGGAGTTGGGGGTAGCCGGAGAAGGAGAACGAGGGATTTTTATAGGGGAGCAGCGGGGGCTGAGGGTGGCCGCTCGAGGCCGAAAAGGTCGGGGTCGTGGGCGGGTCAGGCGCGGGGCCCGGGGGATCGTGGCCGGCTGGGCGCGCGGCGGGCGGCGGAGAACGCGGGGCTGCGCGTTCGTGGGGGTGATGGGGGTAGCGGGTCGGGTCTGGCAGGCGGGTGCGGGTGGACCTGACCCGACCCGATAGCCAGCCGGGCTGGGCTCAGGTTTATATATAATATAAAATGAATAATAAATAAACAATAATAAATAAATAGGTTTTAGGTGTTTTAAAAATAGGCTCGGGGTCCAATAAAATCCCAGAAAATTATCCTAAGTCCAGTTTTTCATTTTACACCATAAAATATTATTTTCATAATATTTTAATATTATTTATTATCAATTAAAAATCATTTAATAATTAAAACCCTGATTTTAATTACAGAAAATTCTCAAAAAATTCCAGAAAATTGTGAAAAATCCAAATTTAAAATTCTTGAAAAATCAGGGGGTTTACATCCCCTCTCGTGCCCCCTCCTCCCCTCTCCTCGGGCAGCTGGAGCCCGCCCTCCGTTGAGCATGCCGCCAAAGCTGACCTCGACGGTGCCGCCAAGGAGGAAGAGGAGCTCGGTGGAGCACGGGTGCTCGTGAGGAGGGCGCCGGTTGGCAGCGGGGGTGTCACGCCCCAGTCCCAAAATACGTGGGACTAGGAACACGTAAGCATGCCAGTCGTATGTATATGGCAACTCCAATATATGGATACCATAATGCACACGTACGCTGTAGAATGAATATAAACTCACATGTGGTATATATAATGTCACAAGTCACATATATGCTAATCTCATCCACACAACAAGTCATAGAAAAGAAATACTAAACTAGAATAAGGAGTCTGAAATATCCAAAATAATAGTCGGGTGGAGACAAATCCACTACCAAAGACTATATCCAAAACTAAAATAAGAGAGGAGTATAAATCCCCAATATAAAATAATGTGAAGTCAGAAGTGTATCAGTTAAAAGAATCCATCGCTAGATGTAATCAAAGATGCTCAGAAGGTAAGACCTCCTCGGCAGAAAAGAATGCGTCATGTCCAGGCCCGTACTCCTGCGGATACTCCTGGTCGTCTATACCTGGCAAGGACCAGGTCCTCAGAGGGACATAACAAGATACATAGAAGCAAGCCAATTTGAATACAGTAAAGATGCATAATGTTTGAAAATAAATAAGTACGCTGTACAAGACAATCTATATGAATGCAAATGAGGACAACTTTTCGACGTATGGGCAATGGTAGGCTACTCGATCTAATCTCACAACTCACACACACGTCCATGAACATCATCAGTCGACATACCGCGGGGGTAGCGACCCTCGTGACTCCATCAATCGACATACCGCGGGGGTAGAGACCATCGGACACGACCACCATAGAGCGTGCTAGTGACTACGGTGTTACCAGAGTGGTTAAAGCCCATACGCCTACTGATTGTCCTCTATGATACTAAGTGTCCAGTATGTGTCAACATATCTAATATATAGTAATGACTGAAAGAAACTACACATGCAGTAAATAAGCAAAAATGCAATAAATATACAGAAATATACTAAGCATGCAAAATACTGTAAGCAATTTGTCAAGGTATCTTGCCTGGCAAGAAAGCTGCAAAATGTAATGTCCCGATGTCAACACCAAGAGTCAGAAGCTACGGCCTCAGAATGAACGTCTCCGGATGCGAAAATAAATATCACCAACGTTCCCAGAATAAACAAAATAGCTAAAAAGTACTTCCCTTTCGTCCAATTTGGACACAGGGACAAAATGGTAATTTCGGATAAAAGTGGGGTCCATGTGTGGCCCACTTTGCACCAAAAAATGTGCCAAGGATAAAGGTCTCTAATTGGGATAAATTATAGGTCAAACAACTCTAAATGTCAATACGAACCCAACGGTATGTCCGAATGTGGATTCCGATGGGTCGAACACAATTTTGCCCAAAAAGTCAACCGTGAGGCCCGCCAATTGGTGACTTGGTCAATTGTCTCAGAATTGCGTAAAAATTGGATCACAGGACCAGCGCGTTACCACGAGTCCAGTGGCGCAAGTTTCGTCGTAATCTGACGAGCATACAAAAAATGCGCGCGACTTTCGCAAAAGTTGCGACATAGGGTTTGTCCACGGATACGGGATGATTCCGACCCGCACACGCGTCCGAATCAGTCTCCGTAAATTTTTATGTGTCCGGTTATGCTGCGCGCACCGTTTGGTACACTTGGTACACGACGGGACGGTCCCGTTTGGCGGAGCGCGCTCCGTTTCACAACTTTTGGAAATCTGGGAAAAGTGGGTTCGCGGGGTTTTCCAACGAATTTAATTCTGTCTACAACAGTTAATACTCTAGGATTATTTAACAGAAATTAAACTAGGTCAAGTGGTCTACGCATACCAAAAAGAATCATCGAATTTGGATCTCTGTGGTGGGAGATACGAACTCCGACATATGGGTGATCACCGCAGTTTTCTGCGATCCCAGAATTTGGTCTATTTCTGCCAACTTTGGCGCTATTTTCGCCTATGGTTACACGTTGTTCGAGGTCTACTATCATACAGATATGGAAGAGGGTTAAGGGGTGAGCATACCGGTGAAGACGGGGTGGCGTTTGGTTGAGCGAGTCGACGAAAAACAACTCCGGAACACAGGTACCTCGCTGTGGGAATCTGCAGTGCGCGGGATCGCGGTCGTCGGGATTTGTTTTGACGGCCTGGCGGGATTCTCCGGCTGCGGTGACGGCGCTCTCTAGGTCTAGATGGGAAGTGAAAGGGTCTGGATGATTTAGGTTTAGGGTTTAGATGAATAGAATAATATATATATATATATATATATATATATATATATATATATATATATATATATATATATATATATATATATATATATATGGGGAGAGAGGGGGTCTAACGCGGGGGTGGGGGTATGGGTTTAATGAATATTTGCTAAAGGGGGGGGGGGGGAAGCGGCTGCTACTAGCAGCGGGTGGCTGCTGGCTTCTTTGCAAATGGGGCGTGGGTCTACTACTAAGGTGTGGTTATGAGAATGGATTGGCTGCTAAGTTGTTTATGAGTAGGATAGTATTAGTTTATTAATAGATTTTTAATAGTATTAGTTTTTTAATAGTTTCTTTTCTTTTCTAAATTTTTTTAAAATATATATGTATATATATTTATATATACGTATATACTCATAGGAAAAATCTAGAATTACACTAATACATAACATTAAGCTAGCAACTGCTCAAGGGGTCTCCTATATGGAATAAATTCCAAAAAATTCCTAATGGTCCCATAAATCTTCTAAGTGCACCAACACCCAAAATAAAAATTAATAAAAATCTATTTTTCCTAATTAGCACATAATTACTATAATTAAATTATTAATTAATAAAAAAAATAAATAAATACGATTTTTAGAAATATGGATTTTATATTCTACCCAACTTACAAAAAGTTCGTCCTCGAAATTGACACTAACCCATATCCATAATGATAGCTATAGCTATTACACTACATTGGTATCCAGCAGGACTCCTAAACTCATGGTCTGCCATTCTAACACTTCCTCATCTATTGTCCATACACTATTCTATCCTCCTCTAACTCGTCTACACTACCCAACTTACAAGAATTCTACTAGTAGTCACATTCTTGAAGCTATTGTCTAGGTTGTAAATCAAATACATTTATTGTGTCGAGAATCTTGGGATACCTGTCTAGAATCTCATAACTATGACTTTTTTCCGTAACCGTCAAGTATCGTAGTCTAATACTGCCACGCCACCTGGCCAGTATGGCTGCAAATAATTCGACTACTCTACCATAATCGTCTGGCTGCAACTATCGCTACCTCGCCAGTGATTTGTCATAGTCATCAGTTCGTAACAAGTGCCTTCAACTCTTTCCTAGGCATAGTCTAAGTTTTTAGGGAAACACTTAAGGTCTTGACTAACTATTAGGGGTATGATCTATCTCAAATGATCTAACAATTTCTACTAGGCTACATGGTGCTACTTAAGGGTTAAACTAATAAAGAATACAGATATTGCTATAGTGCATATACATATTAAGAACTCATCCTTAGTTATCAAGCATTACTAACACATTTATGTTTAACTAACAAAATAGGGTGAGGTTGATATCAAACAATTCATAATGGCACGAAAGATACAACTATGGTAGGAAGAGTTACGCACGAGATAAGGATGAATATAAAAGGAGGAGATGAGTCACCCAAGAGGGTGAGATAAGGATAGGGGAAGAATACTACTACTGCTACTCACGTCATCCATTAGCATCGTGTGTATGCCACCTGGGTAAAATATACATACATCCTCATAACTGCTAAGCTATCATATATATAATTCTATATTTATTTGTACATCTAAGATCTTGTGTCACATTGGGGTTATGAGTATGCAAAGACAATTATAACTAAGATGTTGTACCTGTATTTACGGTTTTCTGTGTCTGCTCTCCCATATTTGTCATAATGAGTGCTTGGCCTTGTCCTTGGTTGTTCAACTGGGGTCTAGTTCCCTCCATTTGTGCAGACTGTAGAAGCAGTGGTGGGTCCCTTTGGTCTTCTATACTTGAGAGTGTATGCGGTGTTCTTGATTCTAATGCCATAGACCTCTGGTTCTGCTGAGGACATTCTCGGGCTTGATGGTGACTTGATCCACATATCATGCACAGCCCCAATCGACGATGACAGTCTCTTAGAATATGACCTGTCTTACCACAATAGTGATAAGCACGGAGCTCCTTGGTTGGATATGGTGCAGCACTATTTGATTGCTGGCATGTAAAAGGGTGTCTAATGGGTCCTCCTGGCTGTGTCCTTACTGGTCCTTGGTGACTTCTCTGTTGAATTCCGTTTTTCCTGCTGATGGCCTCTTGGATCCTAGCCTCTGTTAATAGCTCGGCATAAGAGATACGGGACTGGGAGCTAGTGTAGTGCTGGAGCTCCTGAGTCAGCCCGCGGTGAAACCTCTTAGCCTTCTCCAAGTCATTAGGTATTAGGACAGTGCCATACTTACTGAGACGGCTAAACTCTGCGTCATACTCATCAACTGTCTTGTTCCCCTGCTCCAGATGGAGGAACTGATCGTACAACGCGTCCCTTACAGTATCCGGGAAGTACTTCCTCTCGAAGCACTCCAAAAATTATTCCCAAGTCTGACGCGTACCCAACTGGCGCTCCATTGATTCCCACCAGTGATGCGCGTTGCCTTCTAACTGAGTCCTTACGCCTATCATCCATAGGTCAGAAGGTAATTGTGAGGCCTCTAACAACTTCTTAGTATTGGCAATCCAGTTCGTGGTCTCCTCTGGACTCTCATTGCCCTTATATGGCTTAGGGCTCATCTGCACAAAGTCCTTGACTGAACCAACCCGAGCTCGTGGTATTGAAACAAGTGCCTGGGTTGGTGTAGGGGCTAGTGCAGTCATTCTCTCAAGTGCTGCTAGAAAGTTTAGCTTCTGCTCTGCTGCTTGCTGCCTCTGTTCCTGTATTATCATCTGAAAGAGTTGGAAGAGCTGTGTCTGGCCATCCTGCGGTGCTAGTGGAGCTGGAAAAGTCCCATTAGGTATCATGGGAGGAGTTGATGGAATTTGATTGTTAGTCAGTCCACCCGGTCCGGGAAGAAGAGGTATCGTTGAGGTCACTCCGGGTGATTGGTCGTCGTCCACTGGAGACGTGTTGTCCCCGGTGGCGGCATGCCCGTTATGCAAATTCATCTCTCTGCAAGAGATGGACGAAGGGTTAAGAAGAGTACATGCATCAAGCAGGATGCAAGCACTTAAGTAGGACATGTTGGAAGGAAGGTAAGTTATAGTCAAGTGTGGATGAAATCTAAAATTCTAATCCTAGGTGCAGGCCCGCTCGGTACAGTTACGTAACCGAAACGGCTAACTCGACTTGCATGGGCCACTACAAAAATATGTCACGACCCAGTCCTAAAATACGTGGGACTAGGAACACGTAAGCATGCCATCCGTATGTATATGGCAACTCCAATATATGGATACCATAATACACACGTACGCTGTAGAATAAATATAAACTCACATGTGGTATATATAATGTCACAAGTCACATATATGTTAATCTCATCCACACAACAAGTCATAGAAAAGAAATACTAAACTATAATAAGGAGTCTGAAATATCCAAAATAATAGTCGGGTGGAGACAAATCCACTACCAAAGACTATATCCAAAACTAAAATGAGATAGGAGTATAAATCCCCAATATAAAATAATGTGAAGTCAGAAGTGTATCAGCTAAAAGAATCCATCGCTAGATGTAATCAAAGATGCTCAGAAGGTAAGACCTCCTCGGCAGAAAAGAATGCGTCAAGTCCAGGCCCGTACTCCTGCGGATACTCCTGGTCGTCTATACCTGGCAAGGGACCAGGTCCTCAGAGGGACATAACAAGATACATAGAAGCAAGCCGATTTGAATACAGTGAACATGCATAATGTTTGAAAATAAATAAGTACGCTGTACAAGACAATCTATATGAATGCAAATGAGGACAACTTTTCGACGTATGGGCAAGGGTAGGCTACTCGATCTAATCTCACAACTCACACACACGTCCATGAACATCATCAGCCGACATACCGCGGGGGTAGCGACCCTCGTGACTCCATCAATCGACATACCGCGGGGGTAGCGACCATCGGACACGACCACCATAGAGCGTGCTAGTGACTACGGTGTTACCAGAGTGGTTAAAGTCCATACGCCTACTGATTGTCCTCTATGATACTAAGTGTCCAGTGTGTGTCAACATATCTAATATATAGTAATGACTGAAAGAAACTACACATGCAATAAATAAGCAGAAATGCAATAAATATACAAAAATATACTAAGCATGCAAAGTACTGTAAGCAATTTGACAAGGTATCTTGCCTGGCAAGAAAGCTGCAAAATATAATGTCCCGATGTCAACACCAAGAGTCAGAAGCTATGGCCTCAGAATGAACGTCTCCGGATGCGAAAATAAACATCACCAACGTTCCCAGAATAAGCAAAATAGCTAAAAAGCACTTCTCTTTCGTCCAATTTGGACACAGGGGCAAAATGATAATTTCGGATAAAAGTGGGATCCACGTGTACTTTGCACCAAAAAACGTGCCAAGGGTAAAGATTTCTAAATGGGACAAATTATAGGTCAAACAACTCTAAATGTCAATACGAACCCAACGGTATGTCCGAATGTGGATTCCGATGGACCAAACACAATTTTGCCCAAAAGTCAACCGTGGGGCCCGCCAACGGGCGACTTGGTCAACTGTCTCAGAATTGCGTGAAAATTGGGTCACAGGGCCAGCGCGTTACCACGAGTCCAGTGGTGCAAGTTTCATCGCAATCTGACGAGCATGCACAAAATGCGCGTGACTTTCACAAAAGTTGCGATACAGGGTTTGTCCGCGGATACAGGTTGATTCCGGCGTGCACACGCGTCCGAATCAGTCTTCGCAAATTCTTACGTGTCCGGTTACTCTGTGTACACCGTTCGATACACTTGGTACACGACGAGGCGGTCCCGTTTGGCGGGGCGCGCTCCGTTTCACAACTTTTAAAAATTTGGAAAAAATGGGTTCGCGGGGTTTTCCAACGAATTTAATTCTGTCTACAACAGTTAATAATCTAGGGTTATTTAACAGAAATTAAACTAGGTCAAGTGGTCTACGCATACCAAAAAGAATCATCCAATTCGGATATCTGTGGTAGGAGATACGAACTCTGAAACATGGGTGATCACCGTAGTTTTCTGTGATCCCAGAATTTGGTCTATTTCTGCTAACTTTGGTGCTGTTTTCGCCTATGGTTACACGTTGTTCGAGGTCTACTATCACACAGATATGGAAGA
This sequence comes from Iris macrosiphon, assembly GCA_036927795.1. Taxonomy (NCBI): domain Eukaryota; kingdom Viridiplantae; phylum Streptophyta; class Magnoliopsida; order Asparagales; family Iridaceae; genus Iris; species Iris macrosiphon. The sequence goes on from JAYESA010000004.1 coordinate 325,045,835, forward strand.
GGGTTAAGGGGTGAGCATACTGGTGAAAACGGGGTAGCGTTTGGATGTGCGAGTCGACAGGAAACAACTCCGGAACACAGGTACCTCGCTGTGGGAATCTGCAGTGCGCGGGGTCGCGGTCGTCGGGATTTGTTTGGACTGCCTGGCGGGGTTCTCCGGCTGTGGCGACGACGCTCTCTAGGTCTAGATGGGAAAAGGAAGGGTCTGGATGATTTAGGTTTAGGGTTTAGATGAATAAAATAATATATATATATATGTATATAAGTGGCAAGAGAGGGGGTCTAACGCGGGGAGGGGGGTACGGGTTTAATGAATATTTGCTAAGGGGGGGGGGGGGGAGCGGCTGCTACTAGCAGCGGGTGGCTGCTACTAACAGCGGGTGGCTGCTGGCTTCTTTGCAAATGGGGCGTGGGTCTACTACTAAGGTGTGGTTATGGGAATGGGTTGGCTGCTAAGTTGTTTATGAGTAGGATAGTATTCGTTTATTAATAGATTTTTAATAGTATTAGTTTTTTAATAGTTTCTTTTCTTTTCTTTTCTTTTCTTTTATAAATTTAAAATATATATGTATATATATATATATATATATATATATATTTATATACGTATATACTCATAGAAAAAATCTAGAATTACACTAATACATAACATTAAGCTAGCAACTGCTCAAGGGGTCTCCTACATGGAATAAATTCCGAAAAATTCCTAATGGTCCCATAAATCTTCTAAGTGCACCAACACCCAAAATAAAAATATATTTATCCTAATTAGCACATAATTACTATAATTAAATTATTAATTAATAAAAAAAATAATAAATACGATTTTTAGAAATAGGGGTTTTACAGGGGGACCATCGAGGTCGACTCCGCTGAGGATGAAGCGGAGCAGTAAGGGGTGGGTTGGGGGGGGGGTGGAGCGCACGGGGGCAGCGGGGGGCCGGGGACGGTGGAGAGAGGGGGCGGCAGGGGTTAGGGGGGTGGAGGGCGAAGGCGGAGCTAGTGGCGGCCGCGGCCGAAGCCCGCCCCTCCTCTGAAGTCCCATGAACTCTTCTAAAGTCCCATGATGAGATCGGATCGCCGCTCGAGCTTCCTTTGAAGTCCCATGAACTCTTCCTTCCTCTCGGGAGCGTCCATGAGGTTCCTCAAACACTCTTTCAGTGCGTCCACCGAATCCTTAGGGAAGTCCTGCACTACCTGAGCCATGTGCGAGACCGACTCCGAGAAGATCTCTCTAAAGACCCGGTCCGGTCGTCTACGCATCGAAGCTCCAATCTTCCCGCTCTCCGCGCTTGCGGAAACGACACCCCTACTGTTCTCTCCTACTGCTACTTTCCTCGTCCTCGTCGGCAGATCCGAAGGAAAGAACGAAATAACGTTCTCTCCACCATTATGGTTAGGGTTCGCGAAGGTGATGGTGTTCCCGTCGCCAACCGGCTTGAACCAACTGTGAACCGAGCCATTGGTCCCTTCGCTGGCGCACCAGATCTGGTCGTTCTCCTTCGACATGGAGAAGTTCTCGGTCGATCATCGGGTCAAGGAGCAGCTGGGGTTGTGGGAGAAAGGCACCGAATGGGAGTTGGGCCAGGCCGGACCGGACCTGAGGGCCAGAATATATAAGGTCGGGGTTTGACCGTGCCAGGGGTCCAGGCCGAATTTCGGACCGCCCAACCGTTACACACATGACTGATTCGGGGGGTTGGGTTGTCCTAGCCGAAACTAATTTTGATTGCCCTTGAACCTTATTAAAAAAATAATAATAACAATAATAAAAACTTGCATTTTGTGTGTTAAAATCAAGATTGTATTGTGTTTTAAACTTGAACTATTTCAAAATATCTTCATTACTATAATAGCAACAAATAATCTATGCAAATATAATAATTAGTCCATGTGATTCTATGTGCATTTTTCTTGGGAACATGTACATCATATGCAAAATACAACTTCTATCCATTCGCAAGATGAAGAGCAAATCTCTCTGAAAAGGATAAAGGGCAAAGTCAGAACTAAAGAAGAGGAATGGTGTAACGACTTGTAACTCCCCCCTTTCAAAATTAGAACAAAGAGTTTTCTAAATACTGATTTCAATATATTTTTGAATATTTATTTCTTAAAATAAATTTTGATATTAGAATTGGTAATTATAGGAGAAGAATGGCGTTCTTGTAATAAATAGGAAGTCTGAGATATTTTCCAAATAATTAAGCAGGTGTTTTTAAAGACTTTTAGAATCATCTCCATAACTAATTTGTAACCACCATTTCAAACTTGTAACTATCCCTTCTAAGTCTTCTCCCTGCACTCTATAAATACCTTAAAATTCCTATTGGAATTCATTTCCAAACCCAACCCAGCCCATTACTTCCAAAACCCTAAACACCCGACCCGGTCTTTTGTGGATCAAGAACCCACGGTTTCCAATTTAACCCACCGACCCAACCCATTATTCACTCCATCAAACCTTCCTTTCTGTTGAAAAAAAACCAGTCATTCTTTCCTTTTCCCGAGCGGAGTTCCCCAGCGGATCCAAGGCGGTGGTGAAGCTCCCCAGCGCGTAACAACGGAGATTCCTCGGCGGACGAGTGTCCTCTTCGAGCAGCGTTCCTCGACAGCGACTCCGGCGGGTGGCTCTCCGGATCCAGGCGAACGTGACGATCGGCGGCGATCTGCTCGAGCGGCGGACGTCGACGAGTTCATTCCAGAGCAACACCAAACGGCGACGAGCGGCCATCATCTCATCGGCGCGTAACTCTGGCGTTCTCGACGACGAAGCAGCGGTGATTCCGGCGAGCGTGGCGACTGTCAGCGACGAGGCGAGGCACAACATTCGGTGAGTCATTCTCCTTGTTCTTCTACTTCGGTTCAATTGAGTTGATCGATTTCGGTCGGTTCGATCACATTTGATCCGAGTAATTGATCGATCAGTTAGTCTAGATCTATCAACGACAATCGACGATCCTAGCAGAACGATCAATTTCTCGGCAAGAATTCGTTCGGTTCGAAATTGGATGATCGACTGATTCTTCATCAATCGGTCGATCTATTTTGAACATCATTTTGAAGCGGTTTCGTTTATCCGATCAACTGATTCTTGATTCAGTTTCGGTCAATTACGTTGATTAGCTCTTGATTGGATCAGATTCGGTAAAGGAATTCCAAATCGAACTCATAGTTTTCTCTGTTTGTATTGCACACTAGGTGCTCGGTGTGTTGCTTCTGAAGAGTCGTGATCCTCTGTTTTAATCGAATCGGACACAAGGGAACTTGTCCGATACCTCAGAAGCCGCAGGACCATACCCTCGGCTTTGCACAGGTACGCACTGTCTCCGGAGAATGATACTGCTGAGGTGGCAGGTGTTGAGGTGGAAAAGGTTTCGCATGAGTGTTGGGGTGCTTTGCAGGGTCCGAGTGAGTAGTGCTACCTCCGCCATAAGTCTCTCTCTCCCTCTTCGGCTTGGGATCCAAGTCTCTCTACTCCTTGTGCAACACTGAAAATCTCCTCATAAGTGTGGACTCGACTAGTGGTCACTGCTGTTCGGAGCTCACGGGATAGACCCTTCTTGAACGGACATGCTTGATTTGCGGGAGTACGGACTAGGCCTTCCGTAAAGTGGCTCAATCGACCGAACTCTGCAGTGTACTCATCGATGGTCATGATACATTGCTCAAGCCGCTCGAACTGACTCTCGTGGGCGTCCCGAGCTACCTCGGGAAAAAATTTCTCCTGGAACAACTCTTTGAAATCGTCCCAACAAAGTCCTGGGGCAGCAAGGTGAGGCTCATCACGATACCAAGTGCGGGCAACATCAAACAATTGCATGTTGGCGGCCTCGATCTTAAGGCCTTCAGGGATCCGCACGATCTGTAAGATGAGCTCAACATTCTCTATCCACTCATCGGCTTTGAGAATGCCCTCGGTGCCGTAGAAAGGCAAGAGGCTGAGGTTCTTGAAGTCAGATGACTTCCCTCTCTTGGAAGACAGGGCCTCTCGGGTTCGGAGAGCATCGGCGAGACTATCTCTGAAAAGAATGGACTGCTCTCTTTGGACGTCAAGGAAGTCCTGGAAAAACCCCATGAGCTGAGCACCATCCATGGTGACTGTCTAGGTAGCGGGTGGGGGTGGTGGGAGTTCAGAGACCTCGGGTCCACTGTTCCTGGTGTAAACCATCCTGGAATGAGGGAAATGAAGGTTAATCATCAAATTTTAAGGTTGCCTAAAATTTACTAAGTGATAAAAGTGAGTGATGTTACACTACTTATAAGTACACTACTGGCCTATGCTGTGATAAAAATTTTCTTAGTCTAACAAATCCCTTAATAGTACTCTAAAGCCTAAGTACCATTAATTGAGACATGCATGGGCCACCACTAAAACATGTCACACCCCGCTCCTGAATAATCGGGTACAAGTTGAGTATGCCCAGCCTACGCTGTCGTTAACAGGGTAGTTAGCTGTCTAGACCTCATAAATCATTTAAGTACAAGTATCAATTTACTCATCACAGCTCTATACACGATCCCTTGCAAGCAATCACCAAGATCCATCCACATTTCACTATGTCTTTCGGTACACCTTTTACCTGAGATGTCCGAGAACAAATCCGTTGAAATGGAAAGGCTCAAACCACAATATGTACAGCCATCCACTACATCAATGTGCATGACACTCAACATATCTACATACCCACATCTACAAATGATCATAACTCAGACTACTCCTTAGGCTCAGGGTCCTAGACTGGGTCCTCATCAGCTATAGCGGTAGCCTCAGTACCATAATAGGTGGGACAAAAATTCTCGCAATCACATGCAACGATTTTGTCAAAAAAAGAGCAAATTATATCCCTACAACAATGTGTCGATACAACATGCAAGAATAAATGCAACAAAATGTTATGGATTAACCTGATGTACCAGGAGAACCAATGAAGTACTGAAAAATGCACAAGAAGATACCATGAATCGTGATTTGAAATACTAGTTCAATATGTGACCGGTTGGATAAAGTACATGAATAAATGATGCGGCTTAACCGCACGTATCGTGTGCGATTTAAGCTCGGTACATGATCTAACTAGTTTTTTGGTTTGGTCATATATGTACTAGTATTTTTTCTCCCTAAGTACCAGAGCCAGAATAAATAATACATGAGCACTAGAAGTACAAGTCAAGTCGTGTATGAACCGTGTCCAATATGAAACTGCACTACGTGTATGAAGTAAAGAGACATAGTTGTAGAGTACTTGCCTGGATCCTCAAAAGCAGCTAAGTCCAACCCCGGATCCTTGTTAGCTGTGCAAAGGAATAATTATTTCTTTTAGCTATTTATTCATTAAACCATGTTAATTAACCATATTTTTCTTCTTATTAACTAACAGGCTGTTCATTCTAAAAGCCCTTTGTAAGACCTCTAAATTTTATAAACCGTATTACTTATTTAATTATAATAGTTATGAGCTAAATAGAGGAAAATAATTTTATTTAATTTTTATTCAAGATGTTTACACATCTAGGGGGATTTATGGGACCATTGTAATTTTTTTTCCTAATTTATTCCATGTAGGAGACTCTTTGGACAGTGGTTAGCTTAATGGTGTGTACCGATATAATTTTCAGAATTTTCTGTATAAATATGTATATATATATAGATATAAATAATAAGAAAAAAAAGAAAGAAAAAGAAAAGAATAGAAAATAGAATCCCTATTGGATACTAAATCTAAAACCCAAACCGCAACTCCTAAACCCACTACCCGCTTGCACTCAAACCCGCGTAAAGTAAGAAATCAACAGCAACAGTACCAAACCAACTTTTCTTTCTCCCCTCCGCGCGTAAACCAACCCACCGCTTCTTATTTCACCCGTGCGTAAAGTAAACCCCGTCGCTTAATTCCTTTTTCCGCACGTAAAACAACCCCCCGCATGAGACTCATCCCCCACCACCTCTTTACCTGTTATTACTAAATACTCCTCAACCGCAATCAAAACCAATGAAAGACCAAAGAAAGAAAGAAAACAACAGCTACAGTAGTTTCTTAACCATTAAGTAACCCCACCGCCTCTTATCTCTATATATATGTTATTACAAACTCTCCCAAACCATAATCCCACTTCTTATTCCAAGCACATATATTGGACGCTTGCACTCTACAGAACTTTTGCTCGGCAAGTATACCTTGCTATTGTACTATTATTTACATTCCAGCTGATACATGCATGTTTAATTCTGCTTATATAGATATTTATTTTTGTAGATTTTTGGACCTACTATATGAGACCACCCCAGTGTTATGGAGCATCATTAGATTCATTGGCCAGGACACAGTTGTTACACGAGTTGTGAGTCTCATATAGTTAACGGACTGCGTGACAGGTCTGGCCTCCTGTACGTATAAGCCGTGCGTTAGGGATAACTGCTGATAGAAACTTTGTATGCTAGTAGACCTGGCAGTTATTTAGAGGTTTTGTCGTGTCGTATATATGACATGCCTAGAGCATGGGGTGGGGAGAACAACAAGTAAGGCGTTTGGGCTCCTTTGCACTTTTTCCCTTGTCACCCGTACGCTCCACCGGAGATACGCGGTCTTGATGGCCCCTATATATTGCAGCCGGCCTCTATCGTTCAAAAGACGGTATGCTTGTAGGCCCCTAATTCTCCGAGAGAATCATGCCAATCCCATTTATGTCCAGATAGCCCACGTGTTGGAAAGTTGTTCTCAAACTGCATTCACTTAGACGGTTAGGCTACCCATTGGATGTTTATTTTCAGTACTTACTGGCATGTTATTATGTATCTTGTTACGTACCTCTGAGGACCTGGTCCCTTTCCAGATATGGACGAGGAGGAGTATCCACAGGAGTACGGACCTGGACCTGACTCTACGTACCAGACTGAGGAGGTCTTACCCTCAGAGTATATGTGATTTATTACCACTGTTTAGAGATTTTGTTGCTACTTCAGTATAGTCGTTTTTAGTGGATTTGTTTTCACCTGACTATTAGACTTGATACTCATCATGGATATTCAGTTATTATTCAGCTCTTTGTTCCTACTGATTATTTGTGCTGTGGATGGGATATAGATTCTGTGTGACTTGTTGTGACAGTATATTATCACTTGTGGATTTGATATTCATATTACAACGTACGTGTGTATATGGTTTCCATATATTGGAGTTCATATACATACGGCTGGGCATGTTACGTATTCCTAGTCCTACGTATTTTGGGACTGGGGCGTGACATGTTTTTGGTGGTGGCCCATGTAGGTCGAGAATATATTGTCTTGGTTACGTAACTGTACCAAACAAGCCTGAGTATAGGAATAGAGTATAAGGATCTCATTCACACTTGACTAAAAACTCATTCTTCCTTTCAACTATCCTCTGTCTGGGTAAAACAAGTTTTACGCCAAAAACCCTTCACGCCGTGACCAGGAACCTCTCTTATAGAGGTCAACCAAATAACTGTTGTTGGCATAAAAGCCAAATAACTGTCTCGTTGGCGTAAAAACAAAAAGACTGTCTTGTTGGCATAAACGGGCAAACTGTGAAAAAGATTGCCTACTTTACGTTGCAGTAATGACAACTGCCACCCACGTTCCCTTAGACTCCTAAATCCTGCGTATAACACATCGTGTCACGCCCCAGTCCCAAAATATCTTGGGACTAGACACGAGGCAATGGCCAGCAGCACACACCGATGGGCAAACCCAATTTAATGGACCCATCAGGATGTACTTAAGCTGTAGTACAACAATAAGGTCTACTAATCTCATCCACATAATGAATATATCAATATCAACAAAAGAAAACAATATCATCATCAAATCATAAGTAAATAAATCGGGGAACAACCCGATAACAAGTCTGATACAATTGTTCATTAAACAAGAATGTAAATAGCATCACAGACTGAGTATAGAAGAAACATATATTCAGAAAAATCTATGGCAATCACCTAGTCCTCGGTTCCTGGTTCTGCACCAATGTATGCACCTGTTCCTGCTTCTGCTCCTGCTAATGCTCCTGTACTGTATACCTCGGGGTAGATCTCCTTTGCTAATCCTGAGAACATAATCCGGATCCAGGTCCTCAGTGGACATAGCAAGGTACAAAATAACTCATGCCAAAATAAATACAGTACATCAATAAATAAAACAATAGGGTAAAACTATATAACCAGCTAAGTGATATGCAAGTTGAGAGCATCACTAAAACTCAGGCTGAAACCACTACAAGCTCTGTGTCGGGGAGCTGGTAGCAGTGATATCACGTAATGAGCCAAGCTCAGGTTTAGAGTCTTGAGCACCGCATTAATAAGGGTTTTATGTATATAATCAGCCTGTAGCCTGTGTGTCTCTCCCCACCCAATGTAATCACACGTATCATGTCCATGACACGCAAGATCAAAACTAATACAACAAGTCATAATAAGATTTAAGAATATAATGTCTATGTCATGAAACCTGCAACCTACACAGAATCACCTTGAATATTTCAGAAAGATTCTGTCACATGAATAGTGTCAGGTGTCCTGGGTATAACGTACTTGATAATCCAAGCACGAGAATGTAAAGGGTCACGATATCCATCTCTAGGTGACGTTACACAACTCCGCGTACGGTGTTGGCACCCGACTATTAATCGGACGCTAAGTAAGTCACACGGTCCTAGGTTAAGCATGTACAACAATATATAAATAAGTCAAGGAAATAAGTAACAAAACTGCAAGGTTGGCAAGGTACACTTGCCTGGGGTTCTGACTCCAACTGTAGCTTTGGTCTCAGTGGAATTTGCAGATAGTTCTCCGGTTGCTGAAATAGACATCACCATCAGATTCAGAAAATATCAAATAGCTAGAAACGCCTGTCCTTGAGTCCAATTTGTACACAGGGGCAAAAATGACAGTTTCTGGTCAAAGCGGGGTCCACATGTGGACCGCTTTGCACCAAAAAATGTGTCAGAAACAATGGTCTCCAAATTCGTCAAACTTAGTGTCAACAAGTCCAGAACGATGATACGAACCCAACGAAACTTCCAGAACTGGATTCCGATGAACCGATCACAAAATCGCCCGTCAAGGGCCCACGATACGCAATTTTGTCAACGTTCTCAGAATCGAACCAAACTTGGGTCACAGGACCAGCGTATTGCTACGAGTCCGATGACGCAAGTTTCGTTTCGATCCGACGTGTGTACACAAAGTTACAACGAGACCCAGAACAGGTCGATACGGGACATTGTCGGTGGATACGCGTTGATTCCGGTGTGCACGCTTATCCAAATCAACTTCTGCGAAATCCCGCACGACCGTATCAACGGCGCGCACCTTTCGGTGAAGACCGCACGCGACCAAGTCGTCCCGTTTGGCGGGGCGCACTCAGTTCCGGGGGAAAACGGGGTGTTGTTTTCCTGTTTTTGGATCGCAGTTCGCGATCGCCACAGGACCCGACACACCGAGCGGGTTGCACGGACATCGAGAGGGTCACGCGGGGTTCGTGTCACAGCAGACGGAACGGGAAACGGGGTAGTGAGGAGAGAGAAAAGGGTACCTGAACAGGGCTACGCAGAACTGGGTTTCTCGTGTCCACGAGGCGACACGACACAACACGACACGGTACTGTGCTGTATCAGGGTTAGGGTTTCGTCGGTCGCCGGAGCTGGAGGAGGGGCTGGAGGGTCGGGCTTCGCCGGAGGGAGGCGCTGGTGTCGTCGGCGGAGGACACGGCGGAGACTCGTCGGCTCAGGCGGAACACGGCGGAGACTCGTCGGCTCAGGCGGGGCTCTGCTGGAGATGGCCGGGCTCGGGGTGGCTAGGGCATCGTGGAGGCTGGAGGCGGAGGCTGCGGGGACTCCGGTTGGCTGAGTGCTGCGGGGGTTCGACGGGGACGAAGACGGAGCTCAGGGAGTGGAGGCGGTGGAGAGAGGAAAGACGGTGGCGCTGGGGCTTCTAGGCTGAGGGTGCTGGCCGGCGAGGACGGAGGAGCAGGGAGGGCTGAGCTCGGGGCGCTACGGGGAGAGCAGGAGGAGGAGAGGGCGGCGGAGCGGGGTTTCTAGGTCAGGCGGCGGAGGGGGTTTTGGTCGGAGACGACGGTGGGTAGCAGCGGCTAATCGGTGGTTGAGACGGCGGAGAGAGGCGGTTTATATAGGGCGAGAGGGTCTGGGCGGTTACGGCCGAAGGAGGCAGGGGTAACGGGCGGAGAGAGGGCGGAAACGGCTGCGGGGAAGGCGGCCGGATTCGCAACGGCTGGCGAGTCGGGGGGGGAGGGGCGGTTACTGTAGCAGTAACTGTCGACACGGGTCGGGTTCGGGTCCGGGTCGGACGGATGGGGATCCGACCCGATCCACTAATGCATAAGTGCGGGTTCGGGTACTCGGGTTTCGGGTCGGGTTTAGATCCGATCCGACCCGCTAAGGTTGGGTTCGGTTCAGTTAGACCGGGTCCGGTTCGGGTTGGTTTGGTTTATTTTGAAATAAACCGGGTTTAATCTTAGGGTTTAATTAAAACTTGGGTTTTAGGTCTTTAAAAATGTTTTCGGGGTCCAATAAATTTTCGAAAAATTACCCTATGTCTAATTTTTCATTTTACACCAAAAAATATTATTTTCATAATATTTTAATATTGTTTAAAATTATTTAATTTTATTTAAGTCCAAAATACCTAGATTTTAATTAGCGAAAAATTTCGAAAAAATTCCAGAAAAATTGCGAAAGTTTATTTTAAAAATCCTGAAAAAATCAGGGGGTTTACATCATGCAAGCCACGTGGGTAACTACCCCAGCGTAAACTTGATGATTCATGAATAATAGATAACCAACGTAGAGTAGCCTGAATAGGCGTAAAATGCAAGGATGATGTGAGCGTATTTGTTACAGCCTTAGCTTTCCCCAGCCATGACCAAATCTCGTGCATTAAATGCAGAGATATGCCTCGATCTCTGTACATAACAGCTTTTTACGTGGCGTCTGATTTTGTCTTTTCTTGAGCGTAAAAACTCATTTATATCAATATGGAATAGGCAGCGTATTCAGAAGACTCCCCTTTCTTCCTTTTTGGATGCGTAAAAACCGACTTGTATCCAATATGTCACTAAACGACAACCTGGTCTCTGTGCAAAATCATCATCACAGCCATCATCTCGATCATCGTGTAGTACTTTTGTCAGACGTCAGGTTCACTGATTTGTCTAGCAATTCCATCTAAGGAATGCGAAGAGTTTCTCGTACAACTTTACGCTGCAACATTTTTACGCGCAGACTTTACGCATCATACCTTTACGCGCAGATATTTTTACGCACAGATTTTCTACACAAACTTTACGCAGACTTTTACGCATGCAGCTCTGAAGTCATGTTTTACGTCGACAGTTTGAATCCCTGGTTTACGCCAAACTACTTTGAATCCCTACTTTACGCCAGACAGCTTGAAACTCTGTTTTACGCAGACAGTTTCAAATCTCTACTTTACGCCAAATTATTTTATCTCTGCTTTACGCGACCAACTCTGAAGCTTTACTTTACGCCAATTTCCTTGAAACTCTGTTTTTACGCGGACATCTTAGCAACCTGTTTTACCCCAACTATCTTGAGTCCCTGTTTTACGCAGGGAGAGACTTCATGAATGTTGGGAGGTTTTGACTGTAAAATACGCGGAAAATTCTCCAGCGTATTTTATGCCTCTACATTCTATCTAATACTTGCATCATGTTTGATTCCTGTACTTCTTTTAAACGTTGTGTACATCACCTACAGAGAGATGGATATGCAGAAGGGATGTACTGTCACCGATGGTGACACAACTCCTGGAGTCAATGGTCAGACTCAAGGAGAGACCTCAACAATTCCTAGACTTTCGAGACCAGATGGACAGATTCACAATCCAGTTCCATCTGATCTTCCCGTTCCACCTAATGGGAACCTTCTAGTCTCATCAACACCGCAGGATGGCCAGACACAACTGTTCCAATTCTTCCAGATGATGATACAGGAACAGAGACATCAAGCAGCAGAACAAAGACAGGAGTTCCTAGCAGCACTTGAAAGGATGATTGCAAAGACTACTTTACCAACTCAAGCACTAGCTCCAGTACCTCGAGCTAAAGTTGGTTCAGTAAAAGATTTTATACAGATGGGTCCGAGGCCGTACAAAGGCATTGAGAGTCCAGAGGAAACTACCAACTGGATCACTCACACTCGGAAATTATTAGAAGCATCACAGCTACCTACAGAGCTGTGGATGACGGGTGTAAGGATGCTTCTAGATGGTAATGCTCATCACTGGTGGGAATCCATGGAGCGTCAGCTGGGTACATACCAGACATGGGAGCAGTTCCTGGAATGCTTTGAAAGGAAGTACTTTTCGGACACCGTCAAAGATGCATTGTACGATCAGTTTTTCCACCTGGAGCAGGGGAACAGAACAGTGGACGAATATGATGCTGAGTTTAGTTGCCTTAGTAAATATGGCGCTGCCCTGATACCAGATGACTTAGCCAAGGCTAAGAGGTTTCATCGCGGACTGACTCAGGAGCTCCAACACTACACTAGCTCCCAGTCCCGAATCTCTTATGCCGAATTACTGACGGAAGCCAGATTGCAAGAAACCATCAGCAGAGAAAAAGGAGGTCAGTTGAGGACGCAGCAAGGACCAACAAGAACACAACAAGGAGGACCTACCAGACATCCTTTAGCTCAGCAACAGCAGTACCGGCACAGAGCAGGACCATATCAGATCCCAGAAAAGCCCCACTGTCATTATTGTGGAAAACGCAGACATATTATGAGGGACTGTCGAATGCGCCTAGGACAATGTATGAGATGTGGTTCCGGACAACATATGAGAAAAGACTGTCCTATGCCACAAGCATTGACACTTCCACCGCCAGCACAAAGGCTAGCACTTCCAGCACTACAGCCAGCTTAGCAAATAAATAGACCAGGAGAATCAACCTGGCAACGCGAGGATGACAGAGGCGCGAACATTTTCTGAACCTATTCGTTGATCAAGGTATAAATTTACTTTGTTAATTTATACCTTATACCATCCTTGACTTTCTACCGTGGCTTAGTTTTAATTTCGAGGAATAATATTCTTGGATGTATAGCCTTATGTGATAGATGGGTAAATTCTAAGTTGGGTAAAAATTGCATTATTAAACATGAGGTGAATTCTTTTAGATTGTGATCAAGAAAGATTAGATAGAGAGACCATACCCTATTTTTAATTTCGAGGACAATTTTTTTTATAAGTTGGGTAGAATGTAAGACCCCTAAATTTTATAAACCGTATTACCTATTTAATTATAATAGTTATGAGTTAAATAGAGGAAATAAATTTTATTTAATTTTTATTCAAGATGTTTACACATCTAGAGGATTTATGGGACCATTGTAAATTTTTTCCTAATTTATTCCATGTAGGAGACTTGTTGGACAGTGGTTAGCTTAATGGTGTGTACCGATATAATTTTCAGAATTTTCTATGTATAAATATGTATATATATATAGATATAAATAATAAAAAAAGAAAAGAAAAAAAAAGAATAGAAAATAGAATCCCTATTGGATACTAAATCCAAACCGCAACTCCTAAACCCACTACCCGCTTGCACCCAAACCCGCGTAAAGTAAGAAATCAACAACAGCAGTAGCAAACCAACTTTTCTTTCTCCCCTCCGCGCGTAAACCAACCCACCGCTTCTTATTTCACCCGCACGTAAAGTAAACTCCACCGCTTAATTCCTTTCTCCGCGCGTAAAACAACCCCCCACATGTGACTCATCCCCCACCGCCTCTTTACCTGTTATTACTAAACACTCCTCAACCGCAATTAAAACCAATGAAAGACCAAAGAAAGAAAGAAAACAACAACGGAAGTAGTTTCTTAACCATTAAGTAACCCCACCGCCTCTTATCTCTCTATATATGTTATTACAAACTCTCCCAAACCATAATCCCACTTCTTATTCCAAGCACATATATTGGATGCTTGCACTCTACAGAACTTTTGCTCGGCAAGTATAACTTGCCATTGTACTATTATTTACATTCCAGCTGATACATGCATGTTTAATTCTGCTTATATAGATGTTTATTTTTGTAGATTTTTGGACCTACTATATGAGACCACCCTAGTGTTATGGAGCATCATTAGATTCATTGGCCAGGACACAGTTGTTACACGAATTGTGAGTTCTCATATAGTTAACGGACTGCGTGACAGGTTTGGCCTCCTGTACGTATGAGCCGTGCGTTAGGGATAACTGCTGATAGAAACTTTGTATGCTAGTAGACCTGGCAGTTATTTAGAGGTTTTGTCGTGTCATATATATGACATGCCTAGAGCATGGGGTTGAGAGAACAACAAGTAAGGCGTTTGGGCTCCTTTGCACTTTTTTCCTTGTCACCCGTACGCTCAACCGGAGATACGCGGTCTTGATGACCCCTATATATTGCATGCGGCCTCTGTCGTTCAAAAGACGGTATGCTTGTAGGTCCCTGATTCTCCGAGAGAATCATGCCAATCCCATTTATGTCCAGATAGCCCACGTGTTAGAAAGTTGTTCTCAAACTGCATTCACTTAGACGGTTAGGCTACCCATTGGATGTTTATTTTCAGTACTTACTGGCATGTTATTATGTATCTTGTTACGTCCCTCTGAGGACATGGTCCCTTTCCAGATATGGACGAGCAGGAGTATCCACAGGAATACGGACCTGGACCTGACTCTACGTACCAGACTGAGGAGGTCTTACCCTCAGAGTATATGTGATTTATTACCACTGTTTAGAGATTTTGTTGCTACTTCAGTATAGTCGTTTTGTAGTGGATTTGTTTCCACCTGACTATTAGACTTGATACTCATCTTGGATATTCAGTTATTATTCAGCTCTTTGTTTCTACTGATTATTTGTGCTGTGGATGAGATATAGATTCTGTGTGACTTGTTGTGACAGTATATTACCACTTTTGGATTTGATATTCATATTACAGCGTACGTATGTATATGGTTTCCATATATTGGAGTTCATATACATACGGCTGGACATGTTACGTATTCCTAGTCCTACGTATTTTGGGACTGGTATGTGACACCCTTAAACCTCAGTTAACCAACTTTCTTTAAAAGAGATTCTTCTGTCTATTGTTATACTAAGCTTATTCTATTAAATCAGTTGACCAAGCAACCCTTGAATATTTTATTCTATCAAACTATGATCTGGTCACCATGGACATGAACACAACCTACCACTAGGCCGGGTCTATTGGACTACTTGAATCCGGACTGCTGGCATAATATAACTCAGTTTAGAGAATTTATGTTTAAAACTACTTAACATCATTCAATCTTTTGAATGTTTAAAACCAACAGCTAGCTTATAGTGTCATATCTTTCAAATCACAATATACCCCAAGTCCAAGTTCTATCAAAACCAAGAAAGGAAAGGCAATGTCTGCATACCGGACATTAGAGTCCATCCTATGTCCAGAGTCTATACTCTGTGTCGAAACCAAGTGACAGGTCTGTGTCGACAGAATACCATACATGAGTTGAATGTCTAGTGTCGGATACGAGCGGTCTGTGCCTATCTGGCGAGTCTGGTTTAACAAAACTTCACTGTGGAAATCTATCAAATATGAGGTTTGCAAACATACAACCGATTTTAAAGTTCGTTCTCAATCTCTAAGAACCAAGGAACAGATCAAGAATCGATAGGAAAACCAGAGAACTTACAATCTGATGCTTCTGAATTCACCAACCGATCCTTTACTCGATGACTCTGTCGTCGTCAATAAACCGAAACCAATCGCCGTTTCATCATCAATCCACAGAGCTCAATCCCAAGAAAGAACAGGTCTTGGTCTACTCAAAATCACCGAGAACAACAGATTAGAAAGGAGTCAAGCAAGGAGAGATCGGTTCATCTGATCGAACTTAAAAGTATAATTGGAAAAAGGATCACCAGTTCAAACCGGGCTTTGGATCAATTCGAAACCACTGTTCGTCTTCCCGATTACGCCTAAGCTAGCTGAACAATGGTCCTGGGTCAATCACGAGATCAAGAATCAATAATAGGGGTTGATTCGAAGGAGATCAGAAAAGAACAGATCAATGAGAAGGAGGGATGAGGAACGAACTCACTATGACGATCAGATCGAAGCACGATCAAAGTCGATGAAGTCGCCGTTCGTCGAGATCGGCTGTCCCAGTAGCCAGAGACGAAGCCGCGGCTACGACGATCAGCTCGACTGAACTAGTGCTGATCTGTCGCTCTTGTTGGGGACAACTCCTAGCGGTCCGCCATGGCCGTTGCTTCTGAGCTCGGTCTCTAGCGCCAATGACGGTGGATGGAACGATGGGTGATGGAGAGCAATCAATTGGACAGGCTTCGCCAACGATGGAGTGATGGGGAATATGGGAGGGTTTGGTCCCTATTTATAGAGGAGTAGATCGGTGGCGGTGGAGGTTCCAGAACTGCCGATGTGGCAGAGGCGGTTAGTGATGGACGGCGGGGATGAATCGTCGAGAGTTGGTGATGAGCCGATGTTGGTGATTCGACGGTGAGGGTGAGGATTGCTGACATAGCCAAGGAAAGGCGGTGACGTCGAAGTTTCGATAGCCCTCTCGGTCTGTCGAAAATTTCAGAGAAGAATGAACGGGAAAGGAAACTGGGCTGAGCAAATTGGTTTTTGTTGTTGACAGCGAAAATTTTCAGAGAAGAATGAACGGGGAAGGAAACTGGGCTGAGCAAATTGGTTTTGTTGTTGACAGCGGACCGGGTCTTATACAGCGGGTTGGGTCCATTATACTAGCTGTTGTCCGACCTGTTACCATAACTTCTGATGGGTTTGCTTCCAATTGGTGGTTTGGACTTGGCCCACTTCGCTTAAGACCGATCCTGGGCTGCTATCACTTAGGAATAATTATAACACTTTAGTAATATTTAAGGTAAAATCAATTATTACTCCAAAAGAGGAGTACTAGGAATTTCTTTAAAATTCATTTATTGACTCTTATGAAGGGAGAGTTACATTTATAATTTATTGGATTTGTTTTCGGACGAGATGAGATATATTAAGTACAAAAATCATATTAGTGGACTGTGGCGAAGCCTCCTCTGAGTTCTCCTCCGATCCCTCCACACGAACGTGGGCAGTGATAGGCACGCTGCAGACCGGATAGGATACCTTCGGTTGAGACCCCGTCCTTGGACCTCTCCGGACTATCGACGAGCACTGGAGGCAGCTGAACAGTATCAGAGGAGGGCTGATACTCTGCGCCAGAGTCCTTGCCAAGCGCCTGGAATTGGTTGCAGACTGGGGTCGAGAGCAATGGGTTGCTGGACGATGCATGGCTGGAAGGAAACTTGGTGTGTGTGTTTGGACGAACCACAGTGTAATCCAGTTCACTTGGCCGGGTGAGGTGCTTTGCTAGATCAGTGGATTTCTCTTGTGCATGAGGTGGTGATGATAGGCTTCCTCAACTCTGGGTGAGCTTTGAAGCAATGCTGGCTCACGTGTCCACGAAGCTAGGCAATAATCCACATTTGATTCGAAGGTGATATGTTGGGACTTGGGAGAATTCTATATCGCCAACGACAATCTTCATGCTGGTAGGAAGACGTTTAAGCTAGGTCAACCTCCATGAAAACTCTTGCGTAATTAGCTTTCGCAAAGTTACGTGTTTCCTCCGCCATCCTCAGGAACTTACCGAAGGCATTGGTTAGACGTCTTATAGCTGCTGGCACAAAGGAAAGAAAAAGAAAATGGGGGTTGGGGAAGCGAACCCAAACCGCCGCAAGCGAGGACTCGACCTTTGGGTTGAAATCTGCAGTCCGATTTCGTTAGTCCTGGTCTTCCTAGTTGGTGAGGTGAAGAACAATGTGCCGGAGATCCAACGGAGCAATCGAGTAAGAGCTTAAGAGACCCAACCTGAGACGCCCGAGCAATTTTGGGCAACCAGTAGGGAATTTCATTATGAAGGTGTGCTCAAATTGGGCTGAGATGGCTTCCATCTCCAGGTTGGAGAAAGACACTGGGATGGTTGCTGCCTTCAGGAAGATAGGACTACTGGGTGGATGGGGGGTCTGCCAGCTGACATCCTGGATGAGGGGGCAGGGCCCTTGACCGTGACGGGGACGCAAAAGAGGCCTTGATAGTAGAAGAGGCTGGAGGAACGAGTCTACTCATCGAACTGCACATCTATAATAATGAAGCTGAATTTTTGACCAGGTCAGGTCAGGTCCGGTCTAAGGATGTCCACTAAGGGCATTTTGGTTTTGGAAGGCTCTGAATTTGAAATATTTGGAGACGGGGCAGCCAGTGGGGGTTTAATTGAGGGTGGGACAAATGCGGTGGGCCCCATGTGAGTCAAATTAGTTGGTGAGCCATGGGAAAGTTGACTTGGTCCACCGGTCGCAGTTTTGGTGTTGGAGACCAAAGACCGAACAGGTGGTGGATTGCCCAAAAGGCCTCTGCTGCTTTGGCGGTGAACCAACGGTCAAATTAGCATGTGGTGGATTTCCCAAGGCCGCTGTTGAAGAACCAGCGGGTAAAGATGTCACCGTATTGGGATGCGGGATATCTGTCGGTGAGCTCTCGACAGTCGTCGGAAGGTCGGATACTGATGCCACCGGAGGGAGAGATGAGTTATGATTATGAGGCTCCTTTGTACCGACCTCGGCCGGAGAACTAATCGTCAGAGTGCCAGAAGAAAGGGTGGACGAAGTCAACAGGGAGGAGGGATGCTCCATAGCTGCTGGAGTAGCGGTCTGCCCTGATAGAGAGGCAACAGGGTTTGTCGAGCCATGAGGGTTGGGGACCCCGTCCATGCACGAGAGCAAGCAACCACTAAAGCATGCTGGACGAGAGGAGACGAGCACCCCACACCCCACTGGAAGATGGAGAAGCCGACTACTCAAAATCACCAAAAGCAAGCCGCAAGAGGGGAGGGAGAGGAACTGAACCACCGGCCTGACCCGCACGCCGCAGGAGGCGGCCGGCCGGAGCTACGGAGGGCTGGACAAGCCCACCAGAAACAATCGCCACAGAATCGCCTGCTCAAGAGCTCCCCTCCTTTATTTTGTTCTAGCTATAGTTCATGTCGACTTTTACATGATCTTTATAGTACTTAACTTCAACACCGTTACAATGCTTGTTACATAGAATACGTCACTATTTGAAACACTTCACATTACCGACCGCACAATCTATCAGATTGATGCTTCAGCTGGACGCTTGCGGCTAACGACAACCTTAAATGTCTGGCCACTTCAAACCTATATGGCGGTATAAAGATGTCCTATTCAATCACGGTGAGCTTCATTACTCAGCTCTTTCATGAACAATTAATGGAATTTTGGACCAATGCGTCATCTCCGACATTAAATCGAAAAAAGTTAGGAATTTGGTATTTAGGAGGATGGTATATGTCACGTCCCAATCCCGAAAGGGTCAATCGTCCTCGCTGGATCCTTTACGGAACCGATCGTCCTCGTTGGGGCGTGATGCCGTGCGAGCATGGAGTTGCGCTCGCACAAGGCAAAAACGTGCAGTGATAGGAACCCATTTGAAAACACTAGAAAACACATTCACAGATAGTTGAACACAAGTATAGGATGAAACATGCTTTTCATTGATAATTCAAAGAAATTTACATAGAGTTTACATTTGATGCACCTCTCGGCTACTTGGTTTGCATTACAAAAGAAAAACTCAAAAGGCAGAGCACGCTCCATCAGATAGTCCTCGTCGTTCATACATTACGCCCTTGTATGGGTTGAAAATTCACGCCTCCAAAATGAACTGACTTCAACTATACTTCAAAATAGAAGAGCTTCTAACGCCGTCTCGTCTATCCACTAGCGTTGCACCGCCTGAGTGCCTGAAATAGTTTTCCACAACGTGGGTCAGTACTCAGCTGTACTGGTGAGTGGGACGAACCCACTCGACTAAATCAATACTTGCTTATTATGGACGAGCATGCATTAAGATGATCTTTCTATAGAGAACTAAGTGAATTCAGTTCATATTAGTTGCATGTTTTTATAGGAACGAAAATAACATTGAATCCATCAAGTACATCAGTTGCTTACTCAACCGGTGCACGCATTCTGTCACACCCAGTCCCAAAATACGTAGGACTAGGAATACGTAACACGTCCAGCCGTATGTATATGAACTCCAATATATGGAAATAATATACACACGTACGCTGTACATGCAACTCATCAGTGGTAATATACTGTCACAACAAGTCACACATAATCTATATCTCATCCACAGCACAAATAATAAGTAGACGTAAAGAGCTGAATAATATACCAAGATGAGTACCAAGTCTGATAGTCAGGTGGAAACAAATCCACTACAAAATGACTATACTAAAGTAGCAACAAAATCTCTAAACGGTAGCAATAAATCACAGATACTCTGAGGGTAAGACCTCCTCAGTCAGGTACGTAGTGTCAGGTACAGGTCCGTACTCCTGTGGGTACTCCTGCTCGTCCATATCTGGAAAGGGACCAAGTCCTCAGAGGGACGTAGCAAGATACATATAAACATGCCAATAAAGTACTGAAATAGAAACATCCACTGGGTCGCCTAACCGTCTAAGTGAATGTAGTTTGAGAACAACTTTCCACCAAGTGGGCTATCTGGCTAAAATATGGGATTGGCATGACTCTCTCGGAGAATCAGGGGCCTCAAAGCATGTCGTCTTTTGAACGGCAGAGGTCGCCAATTGAAATAAATTGGTCATCACCGCCCGTATCTCCAATGGAGCTTCCGGGTCACAAAAGTAAAAAGTGCAAAGGAGCCCAAATGCCTTACTTGTTGTTCTTCCATCCCATGCTCTAAGCATGCCATATACATGATACGATAATACCTTTAATAACTGCCAGGTCTACTAGCATACAAAGTTTCTATCAGCAGTCATCCCTAACGCACGGCCCATGCGTACAGGAGGCCAAACCTGTCCCGCAGTCCATGATCTATATGAGACTCACAACTCGTGTAACAACTGTGTCACGACCAATGAATCTACTAATGCTCCATAATACCGGGGTAGTCTCATAAAGTAGGTCAAAAAATCTACAAAATAAACACCTATATAAGCAGAATTAAACATGCATGTATCAACTGAAATGTAAATAATAGTACAGTGACAAGGTATACTTGCCGAGCAAAAGTCCTGTATAGTGCACGTCCAACAACAGTGTTTAAGCTTTGGTGTAAGAAGTGGGATTAGAGTTTGAAAGAGCTGTAATATATATATAGTGATAAGAGGCGGTGGGGTTACTTAATGGTTAAGAAACTAATGCCGCTGATGTTTATTCCTATCATTGGTTTAGGTTTCGGTTAAGGGGTGTTTAGTAATTACAGGTAAAGAGGCGGTGGAATAAGGCGGTGGAATGAGCTGCTGATATTTTTCTCCACACGTACGGAGGAGAGAGTTAAGCGGTGGAGTTTTGTTTTACGCGTGGGGCAGTGGAGGTTTGCTTTACGCGCGGAGTGGATTTTAGGCGGTTGTGGAGTTTACGCTTGGGTTTGTTTTACGCGTAGAGAAAGGAATTAGGCGGGTGGGGTTCTTTACGCGCAGATAAAGTAATAAGCGGTGGAGTGAGTTTACGCGCGGAATTATTTTACGCGCGGAGAAGGAAAAAGCAAAGTTTGTTTGCTACTGCTACTGTTGATATTTTCCTATTGGGTTTGGGTTAATGGTTTTCGGGTTGAGATCTAATAGGAATCTAACCCATTTTATTTTTCTAATAAACTATATATATACACACTTAGAATTTTCTGGAATTTATATTGGTGCATATACAACTGTCCAAAGGGTCTCCTACATGTAATAAATTTGGAAATAAATTATAATGGCTCCATAAATCTCCTAATTACATAAACACCTTAATTTAAAATTAAACAAAAATCTATTTCCTCTATTTAACTTATAATTACTAAAATAATAAATAATAATACGGTTTTTCGGATTAGGGGTTTTACACATTCCCTGCAACGAAACACAAGTATACTTACCATCTACACAAGATAATAAATTAGCATGTGTTCTATTCTATGCGGTCATTGGTCACGCGCGGTCTTCACCGAAATGTGCGCATCGTTGATACGGACGTGTGGGATTTCGCAGAAGTTGATTTGGATGTGCGTGCACACCGGAATCAACGTGTATCCGCCGACAACGCCCCGTATCCACCTATTCTGGAACACGCTGTAACTTTGTGTACACACGTCGGATCGAAACGAAACTTGCGCCATCAGACTCATAGTAATACGCTGGTCCTGTGACCCAAGTTTGGTTCGATTCTGAGAACATTGACAAAATCACGTATCGTGGGCCCCACAAGCTCCACTTGACGGGCGATTTTTTGATCGGCTCATCGGAATCTAATTCTGGAAGTTCCGTTGGGTTCGTATCATCGTTCCTGACTTGTTGATACTAAGTTTGATGAATTTGGAGACCTTTGATCCTGACACGCTTTTCGGTGTAAAGTGGCCCACATGTGGAACCCGTTTTGACCCGGAAATGTCATTTTCACCCTTGTGTTCAAATTGGACTTAAGGACAGGCGTTTCTAACTATTTGATATTTTCTGAATCTAATGGTGATGTTTATTTCAGCAACCAGAGTAGTACCTGCATATCATACTGAGACCAGAGCTACAGTTGGAGCCAGAACCCCAGGCAAGTGTACCTTGCCAAATCCTGCAGCTTTGCTACTTATTCCCTTGACTTATTTATACATTGTTGTGCAAGTATACCTTGCCAACTTTGCATTTCTTGTTGCATATTTTCTTGCTTTATTTATATTGTTGTGCATGCTTGACCTAGGACCGTGTGACTTACTTAGCGTCCGATTATTAGTCGGGTGCCAACCCCGTAAGCGGAGTTGTGTAACGTCATCTAGACATGGACATTCATGACCCTTTGCATTCTCGTACTTGTCCTATCAAGTACATTATACCCAGGACACTTGACACTATTCATGGACGTGATCTTTCTGAGATATTCATGGTGATTCTGTATAGGATACAGGCTTTATGACATATACATTATATCCATAGACATTATATGACTGGCTGTATTAGATATGATTGTGCGTGACATGGACATGATACATCGTGGACATGAGACGTGTGATTACATTGGGTGGGGAGAGACACACAGGCTACAGGCTGATTATATAAATAAATCCCCTATTATTGTGAGGCATAAGACTCTGAAGCCCGAGCTTGGCCCATACTCATTATTACTGCTACCGGCTTCCCGACACAGAGCTTGTAGTGGCTCAGCCTGAGTACTCGTGATGCTCTCACTTGCATTTTCACATAGATGGTTATATAGCTTACCCTATTTATTTCATTCTCTGCTGCACTGCATTTATTTTGGCTTTTATTTTCTGTACCTTGCTATGTCCCCTGAGGACCTGGATCCGGATTATGTCCCCAGGATTTGCAAACGAGATCTATTCCGAGGTTTACGGGACAACAGCATGAGCGGATACAGGAGTTATACCGACACCAAAGGACGAGATCGTGCCAGAGGACTTCTCCTGAGTATTGGCTTGAGATACTCATTTATTTCTGTTTCTAGTTATTTTATTTTCAGTCTATTGCATTGATGTATCAGACTTATTCTCGGATTGTTCTTCGAGACACTTTTATAGAGATATGTCAGTTTATTTTATTTGCATTATTCTGGCATTGGATCTGTGATTATCTGTTGTGGATGAGATTAGATTAGACTGTGACTTATATCATTGGACCTACTTATTGTTGTATTACAGCTTAAATATGCCCCGATGGATCAATTAAATTGGGTTTGTCCATCGGTGCGTGCTGCTGGCCATTATCACGCGTCCGGTCCCTCGGTATTTTGGGACTGGGGCGTGACACGGAGGAGGTTAGGGTTTCGGCCGGCGGAGCGAGGGTTTCGAGGGGGATATATAGGTGGCCGGAACAGTAAAAGGGAAAGGGATTAGGATTAGGGTTTCGGCCGGGTTAACAGGTCCGGGTCGGGTTCAATTCGGATCCGACCCGACCCGTTAAGAGCTGGGTTCGGTTCGGGTTGGTTTGGTTTATTTAGAAATAAACCGGGTTTAATTCAGGGTTTATTTGGTTTAATTATAAACTTGGTTTTTAGGGTTTTTAAAAATGCTTCCGGGTTCCAATAATTTCCCGAAATTTTTTCCTATGTCTACTTTTTCATTTTACACCGGAAAATATTATTTTCATAATATTTTAATATTAATTAACAACATTTAAAAATCATTTAATTATAATTACCTTAGTTTTAATCCCATAAAATTACAGAAAATTATGTAAAATTGCTTTAAAATTTTTGAAAAAAAATCAGGGGGTTTACAATCTACCTCCCTTAAGAGGATTGCGTCCTCGGAATCAAAGAATAACCGGTCAACAGAGATGACACGGTTGCAAATATTTGTTCGAAGCACATCACGATCAAGGAGAATCAAGGTTGAGGGTTTTAAGAAGAACACATAGGGAAAATTATTTTCCTAAGCATAAAAAGTTATGCAACCTCCCATATGAAGGAGATCTAGAAGACTACAGTTTAGAAAAACATATTAGGTTATCACAAGGTTATCAATTATAAAACATATTAGGTTATCAATTATTAGCAAGTTTAAAACTGTCAGGTTAAGGCTAAGGTCACGAACCAACAGGCACGAACTAAAGCAATACTAGAAACAAATAACTACGAAAACTTACGCGCATTAGCTACTCCACGAGTCTGCGCGTCCTCCAAGGTCATCGTGAAAGCTTGTCCGTGTCCTTGCAGTGGTGCCCTCTGCAATTGCTGGGCCTGTTGAAAAAGTGCTGCTTGTGGTGCCAAGGGTGGCCTCGGCTGATACCCTCCTGGGGCTGGTGGTCTGATTTCTCCACTTCCCGTTTGTGGTACTCCCAATACTGGATAGACTGGCCTTGGCGCTGGTAAAGCTTGTCTATTTAACATTAGTCCTCCCTCTCGATGCTGAGGACAATCCTTGGCTAAGTGTTGATTGGTTCCGCAAATCAAGCATAATCCTAACTTGCGTCTGCAGTCCCTCCCAATATGGCCTACCTTGCCACAGTATTGACATGTAGGTAGTATCTGCGGAGGGGCTCTGGGTGGCTGGTGCAGGTGAGGTCTCTTTGCAGCTTCTTCTTGTGGTGCTCTGGCTGATGTGGAAGACCGTTTCAGACTGGTCTCTCTCCTGGTGACGCGTTCCATACGTCGGGCTGCAGCAAGAACGTCCGAGTAAGAGGTAGGTGCGACGGATCCAATTAGTCTCTATAGCTCGAAGTTTAGTCCGTCAAAGAAATTCTCAGCCTTCTCTTCTTCTGTCGAGATCAGGGTTGGGGCAAAGTGACTCAGACGAATGAATTCTGCGTTATACTCCTACACTGTTATACTGTCCCGAGTGAGGTGATTGAACTTGTCCCGAAGTTCTGAATATCATACAAATAGAATTTTGATTTTCGGACAGCACTTCGTGACTTCAACGCTATTGTTAGCTCTCCTATGGTATTCTCAAAGTATGTCTAAAAAAAGACTAGAGAATGTATATAGGGGAGACAAGTTGCCTAGTAGCCACTACAGTCAATAATGAAGTGTTAATTCGAAAAATAATTTTTTATTAAGTGAATGATTACAACAATAATCTCCACTAAGTGGGCAGTTACAAAAACTGGAACTTCCACGTGGTGCCCTCTGCAATTGCTGGGCCTGTTGAAAAAGTGCTGCTTGTGGTGCCAAGGGTGGCCTCGGCTGATACCCTCCTGGGGCTGGTGGTCTGACTTCTCCACTTCCCGTTTGTGGTACTCCCAATACTGGATAGACTGGCCTTGGCGCTGGTAAAGCTTGTCTGTTTAACATTAGTCCTCCCTCTCGATGCTGAGGACAATCCTTGGCTAAGTGTTGATTGGTTCCGCAAATCAAGCATAATCCTAACTTGCGTCTGCAGTCCCTCCCAATATGGCCTACCTTGCCACAGTATTGACATGTAGGTAGTATCTGCGGAGGGGCTCTGGGTGGCTGGTGCAGGTGAGATCTCTTTGCAGCTTATTCTTGTGGTGCTCTGGCTGATGTGGAAGACCGTTTCAGACTGGTCTCTCTCCTGGTGACGCGTTCCATGCGTCGGGCTGCAGCAAGAACGTCCGAGTAAGAGGTAGGTGCGACGGATCCAATTAGTCTCTATAGCTTGAAGTTTAGTCCGTCAAAGAAATTCTCAGCCTTCTCTTCTTCTGTCGAGATCAGGGTTGGGGCAAAGTGACTCAGACGAATGAATTCTGCGTTATACTCCTACACTGTTATACTGTCCCGAGTGAGGTGATTGAACTTGTCCCGAAGTTCTGATCGAGCGATAGCCGGAATGTACATCTTCTGAAAGAGTCTGGAAAACTCTTCCCAAGTAACTCGGTCTGGTCCGAGCCGTGTCTCCTCAGATAGCCACCAGTGATGTGCATTGCCCGTCAATTGCATTCTGACGGCAGTCATCCAACGTTCCCTTGGAAGCTCAGCTGCTTCTAATTGATGTTGTGTGTTGGTGAGCCACTCATGAACTTTAGTGGTCTCCTCCTTGCCAGAAAAGGTACGGGGCTTGAGCTGACGGAAATCAGTTATAGATCCCGTCACTGGTCGCCTAGCTTGTGGGTTCGCCTGCTCCAATGCGGTTACTAGGCTGGTTGTCAAGTGCTCCGCCTCGTGACGCTGAGCCTCTTGTTGAACCTATTGTTGGGCTTGCATCATGGCATAAAACATTTGGAACATCTGCTGTCCATCCATGACTTGTCCTGGTGGGAAAACAGGCATCGGTGGAACGAACTGCGGAGGCGGTGGGATGTCATCACGCCGAAATATAGAAGCATGCTGATCTGCTTGGCTGCTTCGGTGAGTAGAGGGATCTCCACTCAATGGCGTCACTTCATCTTCTCTATAGGTGGCTACAACACCTATTGGTATTCTTGCTGGAGTTTCGTTGTTTGCTCGTGAATCCATTACCCTGCATCAAAATAAACTATAAGAGGCGCACAGGAATCAAGGCAAGATGCAAGTCAAAATTTTAATTTTGAATCCGATGTAGATATCAAGAACGATTCAAGCAAGTGGATGAGATCTTAAAAACTTATCATATTCTTATTGCAGGCTTGCTCGGTCCCTAAGTTGAAACCGAAGCAATTTAGTCATTGACCTGCATGGGCCACCACAAAAACCATGTCACGCTCCAGTCCCAAAATATCGAGGGACTAGACACGTGCCAATGGCCAGCAGCACACACCGATGGGCAAACCCAATTTAATGGACCCATCAGGATGCACTTAAGCTGTAGTACAACAATAAGGGTCTACTAATCTCATCCACAGAATAAATACATCAATATCAACAAAAGGAAATAAAACATCATCCAGTCACAAGTAAATAAACTCGGAGAACAACCCGATAATGAGTTTGATACATCAACTCAATAAACTGGAAAATAAAGAGTCTAACAATAGAAATAACTGAGTATAGAATGCGCATATACTCAAGAGAAATTCTCAGCCATCACCTCGTCCTCGGGAATCGGTACAGCTCCTGTATCAACTCCTGCTTCTGCTGCTGTCCCGTAAACCTCGGGATAGATCTCATCTGCTAATCCTGGGGACATAATCCGGATCCAGGTCCTCATGGGACATAGCAAGGTACAAAATAACTCAAGCCAAAATAAATAATGTAGTGCAGCAATAAATAAAATAATAGGGTAAACTATATAACCATCTATGTGAAATGCAAATTGAGAGCATCACTAAACTCAGGCTGAGACCACTACAAGCTCTGTGTCTGGGAGCCTGTAGCAGAGTTACTATGTATTTTACTATGTAATTTACTATGTAATATATATATGAAATCAGCCTGTAGCCTGTGTGTCTCTCCCTACCCAATGTAATCACACGTCTCATGTCCACGATGCCTAATGTCCATGTCACGTAAGATCATATCTAATACAGCAAGTCATATAATGTCTATGAATATAATGTCTATGTCATAAATCCTGCAACCTACACAGAATCACCATGAATATCTCAGGAAGATTCTGTCTCATGAATAGTGTCAGGTGTCCTGGGTTAACGTGCTTGATAATGCAAGCACGAAAATGTAAAGGGTTACGATATCCATCTCTAGGTGACATTACACAACTCCGCGTACGGGGTTGGCACCCGACTATTAATCGGATGCTAAGTAAAGTCACACGGTCCTAGGTCAAGCATGTACAACCATATATAAATAAGTAACAAAACTGCAAAGTTGGCAAGGTACACTTGCTTGGGGTTCTGGCTCCAACTGTAGCTCTGGTCTCAGTGTGATTCGCAGGTACTCCTCTGGTTGCTGAAATAAATATCACCATCAGATTTAGAAAATATCAAATAGCTAGAAACGCCTGTCCTTAAGTCCAATTTGGACACAGGGGCAAAAATGACAGTTCTTGGCCAGAGCGGGGTCCACATGTGGGTTGCTTCGCACCGAAAAATGTGTCAGGGACAAAGATCTCCAAATTCGTCAAACTTAGTGTCAACAAGTCCAGAACGATGATACGAACCCAACGAAACTTCCAGAATTGGATTCCGATGAGCCGATCACAAAATCGCCCGTCAAGTGGAGCCGAGGGGCCCACGTTACGCGATTTTGTCAACGTTCTCAGAATTGAACCAAACTTGGGTCACAGGACCAGCGTATTGCTACGAGTCCGATGGCGCAAGTTTCGTTTCAATTCGACGTGTCTACACAAAGTTACAACGTGTTCCAAAACAGGCGGATACGGAACGTTGTCGGCGGATACGCGTTGATTCCGGTGTGCACGCACATCCAAATCAACTTCTGCGAAACCCCGCACGTCCGTATCAACGGCACGCACCTTTCGGTGAAGACCGCACCCGACCAAGTCGTCCCGTTTGGCGGGGCGCACTCAGTTTCGGGGAAAACGGGGTGTTAATTTTCCTGTTTTTGGATCACGATTTGCGATCGCCACAGGACGCGACGCACCGAGCGGGTTACACGAGCATCGAGAGGGCTATATAGCCTACGCATCACAACTGACAGAACAAAAAACGGGGCAACGAAGAGAGAGAACGGTTTACCTGAATGGGGCTACGCAGAACGGGGTTTCTTCGTGTCCGTGAGGCGACACGACACAACTGCACAGTGCTGCTGTGTCCGGGTTCTGCTTTGTCCGGGTCAGAGTTCAGGCGGAGACTCGCCGGAGCTTCGCCGGAGCTTCGCCGTGGCGGCTCAGGGCTTCGCCGGAGGAGGACAGCGCCGCCGGAGCGAAGACAGCTAGGTGGAGGCGCCGCGGGGAGAGCAGCGGCTGCTGCTGCTCGGTCGAGGCGGAGGAGGAAGAAGGGACTGGGCGGCCGGGGTTCGGGTCGAGCGGGGCGCTGCGGGTCGGGGTCGGGCGGAGGACGACGAGTGGTGGTCGAGGGCTGTGGGGGTTCGTCGGGAGAGAGGGTGGAGAGGGAAGGCGGATAGGTTAAGGTTCAGGTGGTGGTGGTCGAGGGCTGTGGGGGTTCGTCGGGAGAGATGGTGGAGAGGGAAGGCGGAGAGGTTAGGGTTCAGGCGGAGCTTGTCAGGGGGGGTGGAAGTTCTGGAGGAGGAAGACGATGTCAGCTATGGCTAGGGCGGCCGAGGGTGACCGGAGTGGGGCACTGCGGGTTCTGGACGGAGGAGGTTAGGGTTTCGGCCGACGGAGCGAGGGTTTCGAGGGGGATATATAGGTGGCCGGAACAGTAAAAGGGAAAGGGATTAGGATTAGGGTTTCGGCCGGGTTAACGGGTCCGGGTCGGGTTCAATTCGGATCCGACCCGACCCGTTAAGAGCTGGGTTCGGTTCGATTTGGTTCTCCTTGGTTCGGTTCGGGTTGGTTTGGTTTATTTAGAAATAAATCGGGTTTAATTCAGTGTTTATTTGGTTTAATTATAAACTTGGTTTTTAGGGTTTTCAAAATGCTTTCGGGGTCCAATAATTTCTCTAAATTTTTTTTTATGTCTAGTTTTTCATTTTACATCGGAAAATATTATTTTCATAATATTTTAATATTAATTAACAATATTTAAAAATCATTTAATTATAATTATCTTAGTTTTAATCCCAGAAAATTACAGAAAATTGTGTAAAATTGCTTTAAAAATTTTGAAAAAAATCAGGGGGTTTACACTTAGCCAGTTCATTCTAAGCACAATATCAAAAGTCGACATAGGAAGGACTAAGAGTCGAGGTTTATCTCTCTGCCATGTATTATTATAGGACATGATCTACAAACTCTACTAATAGGTACAACTCCTCCCCCGGTAAGAATTCTAATACAACAAGGTAAAGTTGTAGAGGTAATATTGTGTTTTGCAATAAATCTAGATGATATAAATGAGTGGCTCCCGTATCAAACAATGTCACAGCAAGAAAAGTAAAAGCAAGAGTGATACCTGCTATGACATCAACCTCTTGATCCATGTCATCTAATTCCATTGCAAAAGCTTGCCCATTCCTCTGTGGCTGTCCATGACTAGCCCTCAGGTACTGATCCTCTTGGGTAGGTAGCGGTGGTCCTCGCTGAAATCCTCCTTCTGCTGGAGGTCGAGGTGCTCCGGGTCTAGCCATCTGTTGAGCTGGCTTCGGTACTGGAAGCGCTAGTCTTTGTGCTGGCGGTGCTAGGGTCAATGCCTGTTTCCTTGGACAGTCTCTTGCCAAATGCTGTCCGAAACCGTATCGTAAACACTGTCCCAAGCGATTCTGACAATCTCTCAAAATGTGTCTGATTTTTCCACAATAATTATATTGGGGTTTCTCAAGAATCTGGTATGGTCCGGCTCTGTGCTGGTACTGCTGTTGCTGAGCTAAAGGACGTCTGATAGGTCCCCCTTGTTGTGCTATTGCTGGTCCTTGTTGTATCCTTGCGGGTCCTTGTTGCGTCCTCAGCTGACCTCATTTTCCTCTGCTGATGGTTTCTTGCAATCTGGCTTCTGTTAGTAACTCAGCATAAGAGATCCGGGACTGTGAGCGTGTATAATGTTGGAGCTCCTGAGTCAGTCCACGATGAAACCTCTTAGCCTTGGCCAAGTCATCTGGTATCAAGGTAGCACCATATTTACTAAGGTGACTAAACTCAGCATCATACTCGTCCACTGTTCTGTTCCCCTGCTCCAGGTGGAGAAACTGATCGTACAATGCATCTCTGACGGTGTCCGAGAAGTACTTCCTTCCAAATCACTCCAAGAACTGCTCCCAAGTCTGGTATGTACCCAACTGGCGCTCCATGGATTTCCACCAGTGGTGAGCATTACCATCTAGAAGCGTCCTTACACCCGTCATCCACAGTTTTGTAGGTAGCTGCGATGCTTCTAATAACTTTCGAGTGTGAGTAATCCAGTTGGTAGTCTCTTCTGGACTCTCAATGCCTTTGTATGGTCTCGGACCCATCTGTATAAAGTCATTTACTGAACCAACTCTAGCTCGAGGTTCTAGAGCTAGTGCTTGAGCTGGTACAGTAGCTTGCGCAGCCATCCTTTCAAGTGCTGCCAGAAATTCTTGCCTCTGCTCGGCTGCCTGTTGCCTCTATTCCCGCATCATCATCTGGAAGAATTGGAACAGCTGTGCCTGGCCATCCTGTGGTATTGATGAAGCTGGAAGGGTCCCATTAGGTGGAACGGGAAGATCATATGGAACTGGATTGTGAATCTGTCCATCTGGTCCTGGAAGTCTAGGATTTGTTGAGGTCTCTCCTTGAATCTGACCATTGACTCCAGAAGTTGTGTCGTCATTGGTGATAGTACATCCTTTCTGCATATCCATCTCTCTGCAGGAGATGTACACAACGTTTAGACGAAGTATAGGAATCAACCAGGGGCAAGTATTATATAGGATGCAGAAGCATGAAATATACAGGGGAATTGTCTGCGTTTTTCCCAGTCAAAAACTCGCAACATACATGAAGTCTCTCCTGCGTAAAACAGGGACTCAAGATAGTAGGCGTAAATCAGAGATAAAATCTGTCGGCGTAAAAAGTTTACTATTCTTCTGCGTAAAGTCTGCGCGTAAAAATCTTCGTAATAACTACGCGTAAAGATCTGTGCGTAAAATCTGTCCGCGTAAAGCTCGTCATAAAAATCTGTCTGCGTAAAGATCTACCAGCGTATGCACGTAAAAAGTCTGAACATAAAAGGTTGCTGCGTAAAGTCTGCGTAAAAATTTGCGCAAAATTTTCCAACGTAAAAAGTTTGCGTGTAAAATCTCCTGCGTAAAGTCTAGCATACATTGCAGCGTAAAGTTGTATAGAAAACTCTTCGTATTTCTCGGATGAATTTGTCAGATAATTCAGTGAACCTGACATCTGACAAAGGTGCTGCACGGTGATCGAGAGGACGGCTGTGATGATGATTTTGCACAGAGACCTAGGTTGTCGTTTAGTGACATATTGATACAAGTCATTTTTACGCATGGAGTCTCTAAATACGCTGCCTACAGAAATGGGTTTTTACACTCAAGGTAAGACAAAATCAGATGCTACGTCAAAAGCTATTTCTTGTACAGGACTCGAGGCATATCTCTGTATTTAATGCACGAGATTTGGTCATGACGGGGAAAGCTAAAGCTGTGTCAATACGCTTATCTCACCATCCTTATATTTTACGCCAAATCAGGCTACTCTACGCTGGTTTTTATACTATTCATCAAGTTTACGCTGGGGTAGTTACCTGCGTGGCTTGTATACCATGATATTACAAAAGAATACGTGTCAGTTGTCATAACCGTAGCATAAAGGAGAATATCTTCTTCATAGTTTGGCCCTTTTACGCCAGCAACAGTTATTTTGGCTTTTACGCCAACTAGGCAGTTATTTGGTTGATCTCTATAATAGAGGTCCTTGGTCACGGCGTAAAGGGTCTTTGGCGTAAAACTTTGTTTTATCCATCAGAGGATAGTTAAAAGGAAGAATAAAGTTTTAGTCAAGTGTGGATGAGACCATTATATTCTATTCCTATACGCAGTCTTGTTTGGTACAGTTACGTAACCAAGACAATATATTCTGACCTGCATGGGCCACCACCAAAAATATGTCACGCCCCAGTCCCAAAATACGTAGGACTAAGAATACGTAACATGCCCAGTCGTATGTATATGAACTCCAATATATGGAAACCATATACACACGTACGCTGTACATGCAATTCATCAGTGGTAATATATTGTCATAACAAGTCACACATAATCTATATATCATCCACAGCACAAATAATAAGTAGACATAAAGAGTTGAATAATATACCAAGATGAGTACCAAGTTTGATAGTCGGGTGGAAATAAATCCACTACAAAACGACTATACTAAAGTAGCAACAAAATCTCTAAACGGTGGCAATAAATCACAGATACTCTGAGGGTAAGACCTCCTCAGTCAGGTACGTAGTGTCAGATCCAGGTCCGTACTCCTGTGGGTACTCCTGCTCGTCCATATCTGGAAAGGGACCAGGTCCTCAGAGGGACGTAACAAGATACATATAAACATGCCAATAAAGTACTGAAATATAAACATCCACTGGGTCGCCTAACCGTCTAAGTGAATGTAGTTTGAGAACAACTTTCCACCAAGTGGGCTATCTGGCTAAAATATGGGATTGGCATGACTCTCTCGGAGAATCAGGGGCCTCAAAGTATGTCATCTTTTGAACGACAGAGCCCGCCAATTGAAATAAATGGGTCATCACCGTCCGTATCTCCAATGGAGCTTTCGGGTTACAGAAGTAAAAAGTGCAAAGGAGCCCAAATGCCTTACTTGTTGTTCTCCCCATCCCATGCTCTAAGCATGCCATATACATGACACGATAATACCTTTAATAACTGCCAGGTCTACTAGCATACAGAGTTTCTATCAGCAGTCATCCCTAACGCACGACCCATGCGTACAGGAGGCCAAACCTGTCCCGCAGTCCGTGATCTATATGAGACTCACAACTCGTGTAACAACTGTGTCACGGACAATGAATCTACTGATGCTCCATAATACTGGGGTGGTCTCATAAAGTAGGTCCAAAAATCTACAAAATAAATACCTATATAAGCAGAATTAAACATGCATGTATCAACTAAAATGTAAATAATAGTACAGTGGTAAGGTATACTTGCCGAGCAAAAGTTCTGTATAGTGTACGTCTAACAACAGTGTTTAAGCTTTGGTGTAAGAAGTGGGATTAGAGTTTGGAAGAGTTGTAATATATATATAGTGATAAGAGGCGGTGGAGTTACTTAATGGTTAAGAAACTACTGCCGCTGTTGTTTCTTCCTATCATTGGTTTATGTTTCGGTTAAGGGGTATTTAGTAATTACAGGTAAAGAGGTGGTAGAATAAGGCGGTGGAATGAGCTGCTGATATTTTTCTCCACACGTGCGGAGGAGAGAGTTAAGCGGTGGAGTTCTGTTTTACGCGTGGGGCAGTGGAGGTTTGCTTTACGTGCGGAGCGGATTTTAGGCGGTGGTGGAGTTTACGCTTGGATTTATTTTACGCGTAGAGAAGGAAATTAGGCGGGTGGGATTCTTTACGCGCAGATAAAGTAAGAAGCGGTGGAGTGAGTTTACCCGAGGAATTGCTTTACGCGCGGAGAAGGAAAAAGCAAAGTTGGTTTGCTACTGTTACTGTTGATATTTTCATATTGGGTTTGGGTTAATGGTTTTCGGGTTGAGATCTAATAGGAATCCAACCCATTTTCTTTTTCTAATAAACTATATATATATACACTTAGAATTTATATTGGTGCATATGCAACTGTCCAAAGGGTCTCCTACATGGAATAAATTTGGGAAAAATTTATAATGGCTCCATAAATCTCCTAATTACATAAACACCTTAATTTAAAATTAAACAAAAATCTATTTCCTCTATTTAACTTATAATTACTAAAATAATAAATAATAATACAGTTTTTTGGATTAGGGGTTTTACTCATTCCCTGTAATGAAACACAAGTATACTTACCATCTACACAAGACAATAAATTAGCATGTGTTCTATTCTATGCGGTCATTGGTGTGATCGACACCATGGGGACTTATCCAAAGCATTGCGGTGCACCCTGTCAGCCCAGGTAGCAAGCCCTGCTGAAGGTCCCGCAATGCATCGCGACTAGCACGGTCAAATATTTTCCCCTGGGTCGATACGGTTTCAGTGCCCCAGAATACATTTTCGAGGAAATGCCAAACCTTGTGCACAAGTTGTCCCAGACCATGCAAATGCATAAACAGTTCATATATATCATACAATGCATGAAATGAAACAGAAGAAGTAAAGCAGCAATTGTCACGACCTGCGCCCAAAATTTGGGCACGAGTCGTGGGTACGTCCAGTCTACGCAACAGCATCGACGGTAGAACGCTGTCTAGGTCTCAATAAATACTAAACATAACTCACAACCTGTCAATGATATCAACTCCGTAAGGCGGACAATAAAATAAACATCTCTCAACAGATCATAATATAACTTAATCATAATAACTATAAGAAATAAATGACACGGTAAAAGATAAGAATTACTGACATAAGTCAAGCACTCAAAAGAGATAAATTACAGTCTAGCTGTCCAACATAAATAGTCTCCACAGTCTCAAATTAAACTTAACATAAGTCCCAACATAAACTCAAAATAAACCTTAAGATAAGTCTCAACTGCATAATATAAATACTGTCTAAATAGCTGCAGGTAGTGTCTCCTTTAATGGAAGGGACTCCTCTAAGATCTCTGGTATGAAGTCTGCATCTATACCTGGTCCATAATGTGTGGGACAGAAGTCCTCAAGATCCTCTGGAAAAAATATCCAGTCAGGATTGGAGCAAAGTACAAGCACTAACAGCAGTTCCATACATATTGACAAAAACTATAATGTAGTGTAAAGAAATACAAGATGGATATAAATACTGGCAATAAGAATACTGAAGATAATAAAATACTGAAAATAGAAATACTGGAGCATATGTCATCATCAATGGTACACTAGTAATGAACAGAAATACAAGTGCATGCTAGAACAATAAACTGAAATATAAGTGAATTCTAGAACAATAACTAGAATATAAGTGAATGCTAGAACTATAAACTGGAAATACATGTTGGAATATCTAGCTAAATGAGTGAAACATCAGTATATTATGTGATCGACTTGGGACTGATCATGCTTGTTACATATGATTAGCTATGATTCATGTAAGGTCAGGCTAACCATCCGGATAGCTATGATGCGAGCAATAGTCAGGCTAATCACATGTAACAGACTATGAGGCATGTAATGGTCAGGCTGCACCGACGTGAGGTGTGGGTGAGCTATGATGCATGTAGAGTTGGAAATGATCACATAATCTACTAAATATTTCTCCGTCTCCAACTAGCACGATGGATTTCCAATCACGACCCCTCGTGACAGGTCTCGATGATGCTAACCCATGTATACATAGTATCAGAATCATGTACGCTATACAACTAGAATTATAGAGAAAATTAACATAATAAAAACTGTCAGAGAATGTACTCGCCTGTGGTCCTCTGCTGGCAATACCAATGTTCTGTTTCCGAGGTCTTGTCTGAATAATCCAACAGTCCTATAGACATTATTTAATAATAATACAGAATCAGTCGTTACGCTAACACACAATCATAAATACACTAAATTCCTACGCTAGGGGTGATACTTGTCATTTAACAGGTCAAACGTACGTCTAATTGCACGGGTGTCATGTCTCAATTGATGTGCAAAATCAGACAGTCAATCCCTAACACATGTGTCTAGCCAGTACGTCAGTGTACATGAGGCAGTCAACTTACTAATATTCAGGGTCAATAGTATATGCAATTATACGGGAAAATCCACAGTTAACCTAGGGTCATACAGTATAAATATATATATATAGTCATAACTAGTATTAGCATTTAATTCCTACACAATATATATATATATATATATATATATATATATATATATATATATATACCAATTTGATTATAATACTCATACGCGTACGTATACGCATACGAGTTTTTGTTTATTTGCATGGTGTATTGCAATCAATATCTAACGAACTTGTCATGAAGCAACAAGCTAAAATCCTAACATCATTCACACGTACATATACACAAACATGAAAGGAACAACCCGAACCTACACGCACGTGAACGGGGGGTATTCGACATCGAGGTGGTGCTCGGTAGCGTCACGGAGAGGATCGGCTGCTCCTGCTGCTGCTGTTGTCCGGCCTTCTCAGAAGATCTGTCAAGGTCGTCGATTGCTCGGCTGCTTCGTCGAGGTACGGTGGATGGCCGCGGGTTGATGGAGGTGTTGGGGAAGTCGGGAATGAGTCATCCAGGTGAGACTCAGGTGATCAGGTCGTCGGTG
The DNA here is from genome assembly GCA_036927795.1 of Iris macrosiphon. Taxonomy (NCBI): domain Eukaryota; kingdom Viridiplantae; phylum Streptophyta; class Magnoliopsida; order Asparagales; family Iridaceae; genus Iris; species Iris macrosiphon. Next base: position 325,083,261 of record JAYESA010000004.1, read on the forward strand.
CAGCGTTAAGGGAAGTCGTTCAGTCGCCGAGGGGAGGAGACAGGGTCGTATGCGGGTCGAGGGGGATCCGACGAGTTTGCTGTGCTGCTGTTCGACGAGGGGAACAGTCAGGCGAGTGGGGCTCAGGCGAGTTGGGCTGGAGGGGATCGGGTCCAGGCGTCGACGGAAGGTATTGCTGTCGTCGAGGGATGGTGGATGGGTGGTCAGGTTACAGTTCAGCGGGCTGTGGTGGTGGTGATTCAGTCGTTGACGGGAGGTTGGGTTCACCGGGGAGTCAATGGTGATGGAGATGGGAGGTGGTGGTGCTGGCGGTGGGCAACGGGGTTCAGCGGGGTCGGGATGGCCGGCGGGACTGCTCCAGTCAGCGGGAACATGGAAGATGAACATGAGGGGGGTCGGCTAGGTTAAGTATAGGTGATGGTGAATGAAAAAAAATAAAGAAGAGATATATATATATGTGTGGGAAATAGGGTTGGGTGTTGACCTAGGGTGTTTGGCCGGTCAACATCCTTTGAATTTGGTTTCTCTCTACATGTAGATAATTTAAAGGGTTAGGATTTGGTTTGTTTCCAAAATAGAGGGCTAAGGTTTGATGAGGGGTTGATATTGAGTGTTACACACTCCAAAATCATAGAGAAAAAGTCATTAAAGGAAATGGGTGTTTCTACATGTGTTTGGTCTATAGGGTGTGGACGCCTCAATGTACTTTGCATATATGTCCCCAACAATTGGAAAATTTCACAATATGTGATTTTTGGATTAAATTGGGTCCTTACATTAATTTAATTAAAATTAATATAAATGGTGTTCTAAAATTAATTGCAAGTACATGGGGTTAAAATTTGGTGGGACACAAGTATCATAGATGTAGAAGACTCAGAATAGAATATTATCATAATTTGGGTTGCACAAAACGGGTCGAGATTGTATCTCCAATTTCGATTGAAACGCACAAAGATTTAAAGTTGGATTTATATAGAATTAAATATAAATGTCTGCGACGAATGTTGTGCGACTAAAATGAAGCACAAGAGGGCATATTTATAAGTTACACATGGATCAGAATAGAAGACTGGCACCTCTAGGACAAGGATGTGAAATTTGTGGGAAGACAAAAGATAGTATAGAGCTCCAATTATCGAAGCAACGGTAAGGTGCAACAATCAAGTAAAATCACAATAATAAATTATAAACCCTAATGGTAAATCCCAAAATGCCAATTAATGTCCATGGTCCTATAATTTGGTTAGAGGTTCAACTAGTAGGTTTCTAGGTCCAATTCACTAACTCATGCATTTAAGGAACACTATATATAATATACAATTATCATGCAATATATTAACACATTAAATTAAATAAATAAAAAGACGAAAATACTTCTATTCTGGAATGTGGTAGTGACAAGTCTACCCTCCTTAAAAGAATTTTGTCCTCGAAATTAAAATAAACTAGCACAAGAACAAACAATCAAACAAAGAATTATACCTCAAGTCTCGAAGAGATACGGATACTGCTCGCGTATTTCGTCCTCCCTCTCCCAGGTTGACTCGCCTGGAGAGTGATGTCTCCATGCAACACGAACCAAGGGAATAGTCTGATTCCGCAATACCTTCTCTCTACGATCCAAGATCTCTACGGGCTATTCAGGATAGCTGAGACTCGGTCTAACCTCGATCTTCGAGTGATCTAGTACGTGACTAGGATCTGCCACTTACCGTCTCAGCTGCGACACGTGGAACACGTCATGTACTCCATCTAGAGCAGGCGACAAGTCCAGTCTATAGGCCACTGCACCGACCCTTGCAAGGATACCGAAAGTTCTGATGTATCGTGGACTAAGCTTTCCGCCTCTACCAAAACGAATCGAGCCCCGTATCGGAGAAATCCGTAGGAACACCAAATTGTCAACCTAGAACAAACAGTCTTAACACGCAATCTAAAACAAAAAAATCACAAACCAAAAAAATAACAAAACCTATACCTGAAACTCTAGGGGTCTATGGTGGCTATCGACCCAATGCCGCTATCTATCCTGTGCCACTTGCAGTCTGTCTCTGATGAGTTTCACCTTTTCTGCTGCATCCATGACCATTTCTGGTCCTAATAAGGCTCTCTCTCCGACATCATCCCAAGATAACGGTGTACGACATCTCCGTCCATATAAAGCCTCGAATGGTGATATCTCAATGCTGGCCTGGTAGTTGTTGTTGTAAGCAAACTCTACTAGGTGTAGATGATCCTCCCAAGAACCTCCGAGATCCAAAACGCAAGTGCGTAGCATATCTTCGAGAGTCTGAATAGTCCGTTCGGACTGTCTGTCTGTCTGGGGGTGATATGCGGTACTGAACTTGAGCTGAGTGCCCAAGCTAGCCTGCAGACTCATCCAGAAATGAGAGATGAAACGACTATCCCGACTTGAGACGATACTCACAGAAACTCCATGTAATCTGACAATCTGCCGCACGTACATCTCTGCTAACTTATCTGTTGATGTACCCACTTTAAAAGGTAAGAAGTGGGCTGATTTGGTCAACCTATCCACGATGACCCAAATCGCGTCCTTTCCTCCTGGAGAACGTGGAAGCCCTAAAACGAAGTCCATAGTTACGTGCTCCCACTTCCATTCTGGAATGGGTAAAGGTTAAAGCAATCCTCCTGGCCTCTGTCGATCTGCCTTTACCTGCTGGCACACTAAACACCTGGATACAAAGCGTTCTACCTCGCGCTTCATACCATACCACCATATGTGCTCCCTCAAATCTCGATACATCTTATTGGCACCGGGATGCATCGAGTACTGAGAGCGATGTGCCTCCTGCAAAACCTCTTCGCGCAACTCTCCACTCGGTACACACATCCTCGTGCCATGCCGTAAGGATCCATCATCCGCAATAGTGAAGTCGTCTATCAATCCTGTCCGAGCTTGTGCCCTGATACTCCTCATAGTCTCATCATCATACTGTGCAGCTCTAATTTTATCCATCAGCTCTGATTGTATCTGCAATCCCCACATCTGAATCTTTATACCTGTAACTAGCACCTCAATTTTCAAGCTCTCAAGATCGGCCAATAAATATCTATCTGTCATCAAGTACATAGCCATCAGATACCTGCTCAAGGCATCGGCGACTACGTTGGCCTTTCCTTGGTGGTACTGTAATGAGATATCGAAGTCATTCATCAACTCCAACCACCTTCTCTGCCTCATGTTCAGATCCTTCTGTGTAAACACGTACTTCAAGCTCTTGTGGTCCGTGAAGATCTCCACACGCTCTCCGTACAGATAGTGTTTTCACAGTTTTAGAGCGAATATAACTGCTGCTAACTCCAGATCGTGAGTGGGGTAGTTCTTTTCATGAGGGCGTAATTGTCTTGAAGCATATTCAATTACTTTTCCCTGTTGTTGAAGAACGTATACCAAACCATTTCCTGAAGCATCACTGTAGATGGTGAATCCACCTGTTCTTGATGTCAGCGTCAAAACTGGCGTTGTCGTCAATCTCTTCTTCAACTCATCAAACGCGACCTGACATTCGTCTGTCCAGACAAAATTCACATCTTTCTTGGTCAACCTTGTCATTGGCTCCAATGTTATAAATTGTGCTAGGCGGAATCGGTGCGCCAAAGGGCCGCCTAGCGCCTAGGCGGCCGCACAGATTTTTTTTTTTGAAAATTTGAATTTTTAGTTTTAAATTTTTTTAAAAATTTTGGAACTTTTTTAATATTTAGATTTTTTTCCTGATATTTTGAATTTTTATTGCATTTCTTTTAAATTTTTTTGAAATTTGATTTTTTTTAGAATTTGAACTTTCTTTTTTTGCAATTTTAAATCTGAAATTTTAAATTTCAAAATTTTGAATTTTGAAAATTTGAATTTTTAAATTTTTGCCTTGACCGAACAGGCCGAATAGGGCCGAATTGGCCGAACTGGGCTAAAATGGCCTGCCTAGGCACCGCCTAGGCCCATCTAGGCCCGAATAGGCGTCTAGGAGGCCGAATTGGCCGAATACGGTGCGACGGGCGGTCGCCTAGGCACCGCCTAGGCGACCGCCTAGCCCAATTTTTAGAACACCGATTGGCTCTGCAATCTTGGAGAAGTCTTGTACAAATCTCCTGTAGTATCCTGCTAGTCCGAGAAAGCTCCTGATCTCAGCTACCGAACTGGGGGTAGCCCATGACTCCACTGCTTTGATCTTCTTTGGGTTAACTGAAATTCCGTTACCCGTCACTATATGTCCAAGGTGTTCAACCTTGTCAAGGAAAAACTCATACTTTGAAAGCTTCCCGTATATCTCCTCTTTCCTGAGAGTCTCTAAGACCATCCTCAGGTGCTCTTCGTGCTCTTTTGGGGTCTTCGAATACACTAGAATGTCGTCGATGAACACCACTACGAACTTGTCAAGGTACTGGTGGAATACCTTGTTCATCAAGTTCATGAATACTGCTGGTGCAATGGTTAAACCAAACGGCATTACCATGAATTCAAACTGGCCATATTTGGTCCGAAAAGCTGTCTTCGGTATGTCTTCTCTCTTCACCTTCACCTGGTGATAGCCTGACCTCAAGTCTATCTTTGAAAATACCTTCGCTCCGCTCAACTGATTGAAAAGATCATCTATCCTCGGCAGCGGGTATTTGTTCTTGATAGTGAGGTTGTTCAGAGCTCTATAATCGATACACATGCATACCGTGCCGTCCTTCTTCGGTACGAATAATACCGGAGCTCCCCATGGTGATGAAATAAATCTAATGAGACCTTTGTCCTGCAGCTCCTCAACTTGCTTCTTCAGTTCTGCCAGCTCGCTGTTGTTGACTCTATAGACATATTGTGAAATAGGCTTCGCACCCGGTATCAAGTCTATAGAGAATTTAATATCTCTGTCTGGCGGCAAACCTGGCAACTCCTCTGGAAATATATCCAGGAATTCCGCTATCAGTGGATGTGGTAATTCCTCTTCTTCCTTCCTGGCTCCGCAAAAAGTGCCTCTGCCCCGCTCCGCTGCTCTCTGGCGACCTCGAACTCTGGCTCTTCTGGCAGTCGAAGTATTACTCTGCCTCCGTGACAATCTATAGTAGCATGGTGTCTACTCAACCAGTCCATTCCGAGTACAATATCGTATCTCGGAAGTGGCATAACGAGTAAACTCACGCTCAACTCTCGGCCTCCTAATGATACTCTCCGATCCTTGCAATAATCATGGACTAGGATAATGCCTCCTCCAATCGTGATCTTGCAATTCCTATCTAACGGTTCTGTTTCTAAACGATGCTTAAGGGCATAAGATACAGGTACGAAACTATGGAAAGCGTCAGAATCTAATAATGCAAGCGCTGGAATATAATCGAGAGAAACTGAACCAGAAATCACGTCTCCAGCTGGCTCGGCCTCCTCATGCTCATCCCTGCTGTGCTCCTCTCTGCTGCTGCTGGTGCTGAGCAAACCTCTGATGTTGTGGTGGAAGTAGAGGTCCCCTCTGCTAGCCTCCTGGTACAGTAGGTACTCTGGCTGGACTCCTTTGAGCTGCTGCTCCTCCTTGACGAGTCTGAATAGATGGGCAGTCCCTAAGCTAATGTGCTGATGATCCACAGGACAAGCATGTACCCAACCTCTTCTGGCAATTGTCTCTAGTATGTCCCGTCTTCTCGCAATACGCACACTAGGCAACGGGCTAATTCTGTCTCCTTGGTTGCTGCTGCTGGATGTGTCCTCGAACTGGTGCCTGGTGCTGCTGATGCTGCTGCTGGTACGACCTCTGTTGTTGTTGAAAGTGTGGGCGCTTGGCCGGTCCTGTGTTACCACCTGTTCCTCCAGAAGTGTCGCGTCCTCTCTTGGGCCTGAGCTCCAAGTCATCTTCAGCAATCTAGGCATCCATCAGAATACCCTCAAATGTAGCAGTGCGTCGTCCCGAAGTACGAGACTTGATCTCTCTATTCAATTCCTTCCTAAATTTTCGTTCTCTGTCTCCTGGGTCTCGAATCATCGATAGCACGAATCGACTCAAACGACAAAACTCTGTGGCGTATTCATCAACTAACATGCTTCCTTGGACTAAGTCATGGAACTGACTTTCCAATGATCCCAAAGCTACGTCAGGAAAGAACTTCTCCTTGAAGAGTTCCTTGAAGTCCTCCCAAGTAAGTCCTCTGTCAGTGAGTCTCGGCTCTGTACGATACCACGTCAGTGCGATATCAAATATCTGGCTGCCAGCGGCCTTGATATAAAGAATCTCCGGAGTCTGTGCCAAACGCAAGCTCCTCTCTATATCCTCTAGCCATTCGTCAGCGTAGAGTATCCCCTCAGTTCCTTTGAACTCTTGACGCATCATCCTCTTGAAGTCCACCATAGTACCTGGCCTCTGGTGCTGCTGGCCAGGATGTTGCTGTTGTCGTGCTACTCTATCCACAGCCTGGAGAGCCACCTGATGAGCATTCTCCATGCTCTCTCTCATCAGCTCTGTCTGTGCCTGGTGCGCCTCTGCTTGCACCCTCTGAGCCTAAACTTGAATACGCTGAGCTTCTGCTGTCACTCTCTGGACCTCTAACATGCCTTGGATCAGTGCGAACATCTGTGCCCCGTCAGTGGGCATACCTCCGGGAATCGGTGTCGGTGGTAGTGGAAGATTCTCTGTCACAGCTGGGGTAATCCTCTGAATAGGTGGAGGAGGAATCCTAAAAGCTGCAGTTACTCCCACATGAACAGAAGATGTAGGAGGAACTCCAGACGTCTGTTCGTCAGGTCGAGAGGTGGCAGAACTCTCTGAAGTTGATGCTCCTAGTCTCAAAGACCTAGTCTTCGGCGGCATCCTGAAGACAGACCGAAAGAATCAATTAAGGTAATAGATACGATATCATCAAGAAACGACAAAAAATTCTAAGGAAGCAATCATTCAGAATAGTATTGGTAAGATCAGAAATTTTTTAGTTGTGATTGAGTATACTCTCATCCTAAATCCTATGTCCTATATCCTATCACAGGCTCGCAGTAGTACAACTAAGTTGTTGAACTACCACGACATCGTACAACTTGCGAAGCTAGACCTGCATGGGCCACCACTAAAAATGTGTCACGATCCACACCCGAAATTTGGACATGAGTCATGGGTACGTCCAGCCTACGCCGCAGCATCGGCGGTAGAACGCTGTCTAGGTCTCAATAAATACTAAACATAACTTACAACCTGTCAACGATATCAACTCCATAAGGAGGACAATAACATCTCTCAACAGATCATAATATAACTCAATCCCAATAACTATAAGAAATAAATGGCACGATAAAAGATAAGAGTTACTGACATAAGTCAAGCACTCAAAAGAGATAAAATACAGTCTAGCTGTCCAACATAAATAGTCTCCACAGTCTCAAATTAAACTCAACATAAGTCTCAATATAAACTCAAAATAAACCTCAAGATAACTCTCAACTGCATAATATAAATACTGTCTAAATAGCTGCAGGTAGTGTCTCCTCTAATGGAAGGGACTCCTCTATGATCTCTGGTATGAAGTCTACATCTATACCTGGTCCATAATGTGTGGGACATAAGTCCTCAAGATCCTCTGGAAAAAATATCCAGTCAAGATTGGATCAAAGTACAAGCACTAACAGCAGTTCCATACATATTGACAAAAACTATAATACAGTGTAAAGAAATACAAGATGGATATAAATACTGGCAATAAAAATATTGGAGATAATGAAATACTGAAAATAGAAATACTGGAGCATATGTCATCATTAATGGTACACTAGCAATGCACAAAAATACAAGTGCATGCTAGAACAATAAACTGTAATATAAGTAAATTCTAGAACAATAACTAGAATATAAGTCAATATTAGAACTATAAACTGGAAATACATGTTTGGAATACCTAGCTAAGTGTGTGAAACATTAGTATATTATGTGATCGGCTTGGGACTGATCATGCTTGTTACATATGATTAGCTATGATTCATGTAAGTTCAGGCTAACCATCCGGATAGCTATGATGCGAGCAATAGTCAGGCTAATCACATGTAACAGGATATGAGGCATGTAATGGTCAGGATGTACCGACGTGAGGTGTGGGTGAGCTATGATGCATGTAGAGTTGGAAATGATCACATAATCTACTAAATATTTTCCCGTCCCCAGCTAGCACGATGGATTCCCAATCACGACTCCTCGTGACAACTCTCGATGATGCTAACCCGTGTATACATAGTGTCAGAATCATGTACGCTATACAACTAGAATCATAGAAAAAATCAACATAATAAAAACTATCAGAGAATGTACTCGCTTGTGGTCCTCTGCTGGCAATACCAATGTCCTATTTTCGAGGTCTTGTCTGAATAATCCAACAGTCCTATAGATATTATTTAATAATACAACAGAATCAGTCATTACGCTAACACACAATCATAAATACACTGAACTCAGAGTCTACGCTAGGGGTTATACTTGTCATCTAACAGGTCAAACGTACGACTAATTGCACGGGTGTCATGTCTTAATTGATGTGCAAAATCAGACAGTCAATCCCTAACATATGTATCTAGCCAGTACGTCAGTGTACGTAAGGCAGTCAACTTACTAATATTCAGGGTCAATAGTATATGCAATTATACGAAAAAATCCACAGTTAACCTAGGGTCATACAGTATAAATACATATATAGTCATAACTAGTATTAAAATTTAATTCCTACACAATATATATATATATATATATACCAATTTGATTATAATACTCATACGCGTACGTATATGCATACGAGTTTTTGTTTATTTGCATGGTGTCTTGCAATCAATATCTAACGAACTTGTCATGAAGCAACACGCTAAAATCCTAACATCATTCACACGTACATATACACAAACATGAAAGGAACAACCCGAACCTGCACGCACGTGAATGAGGGGGTGTTCGACGTCGAGGTGGTGCTCGATTGCGTCACGGAGAGGCTCAACTGCTCCTGTTGCTGCTGTTGTCCGGCGTGCTCAGGCGATCCATTAGGGTCTTCGACTGCTCGGCTGCGTCATCGAGGTACGGTGGATGACCGTGGGTTGATGGAGGTATTGGGGAAGTCGAGAATGAGTCATGCAGGCGAGACTTAAGCGATCAGGTTGTCGGTTCAGCGTCGAGGGAAGTCGTTCAGTCGTCGAGGGGAGGAGACGGGGTCGTGTGCGGGTTGAGGGGGATCCGGCGAGTTTGCTGTGCTGTTGTTAGACAAAGGGAACAGTCAGGCGAGTGGGGCTCAGGCAAGTTAGGCTGGAGGGGATCAGGTCCATGCGTCGACGGGAGGTGCTGCTGTCGTTGAGGGATGGTGGATGGGTGGTCGGGTTACGGTTCAGCGGGCTATGGTGGTGGTGATTCAGTCGTTGACGAGAGGTCGGGTTCACCGGGGAGTCGATGGTGATGGCGATGGGAGGTGGTGGTGCTGGCGGTGGGCAGCGGGGTTCAGCAGGGTCAGGATGGCCGACGGGACTGCTTCGGTTGGCGGGAACAGGGAGGATGAACATGAGGGGGTCGGCTAGGTTAAGTATAGGTGATAGTGAATGAAAAAAATAAAGAAGAGTTATATATATATGTGTGGGAAATAGGGTTGGGTGTTGACCTAGGGTGCTGGGCCTGTCAACATCCTTGGAATTGGGTTTCTCTCTACATGTAGATATTTTAAACGGCTAGGATTTGGTTTGTTTCCAAAATGGAGGTCTAAGGTTTGATGAGGGGTTGATGTTGAGTGTTACACACTCCAAAATAATGGAGAAAAAGTCAATGAAGGAAATGGGTGTTTTTACATGTGTTTGGTCCAATGGGGTGTGGACGCCTCAATGCACTTTGCATATAAGTCCCCAACAATTGAAAATTTTCACAATGTGTGGTTTTTGGATTAAATTGGATCCTTACATTAATTTATTTAAAATTAATGTAAATGGTGTTCTAAAATTAATTGGAAGTACATAGGGTTAAAATTTGGCGGGACACAAGTGTCATAGATGTAGAAAACTTAGAATAGAATATTGTCATAATTTGGGTTACACAAAATGGGTCGAGATTGTGTCTCCAATTTCGATTGGAACGCACAAAAATTTAAAGTTGGATTTATATAAAATTAAATATAAATATCTGCGACGAATGTTTTACAACTAAAATTAAGCACAAGAGGGCATATTTATGAGTTACACAAGGATCAGAATAGAAGACTGGCACGTCTAGGACAAGGGTGTAGAATTTGTAGGAAGGCAAAAGCTAGTATAGCGCTCCAATTATCGAAGCAACGGTAAGGTGCAACAATCAAATGAAATCACAATAATAAATTATAAACCCTAATATTAAATCCCAAAATGCCAATTAATGTCCATGGTCCTATAATTTGGTCAGAGGTTCAACTAGTAGGTTTCTAGGTCCAGTTCACTAACTCATGCATTTAAGGAACACTATATATAATATACAAATATCATGCAATATATTAACACATTAAATTAAATAAATAAAAAGACGAAAATATCCCTATTCTGAAATGTGGTAGTGACAGTAATATATATACTTATGCAACAGTTCATATTTACTCAAATCGTGTTCCAATTTTGGTGTCCCGTGGGTCCAAAATCTATCCGAGGCACCAGGACGCAACTAATAACCCAATTCCTTTATAATTAAGCTCCTGTTTATAAGGTGTTATGAATACAAGTATAGTCTACAATTCCCATGTTCCTTTCTTAGTGGCTGGCATGCATTGTGGCTAATGATTTCCTAGACGTTCGGTCGGGCATCATTGATTGAACGTTTAAAATATTAGAGATGTGGACGTGAAGAAGTAGGAAAGAAGGGTCTGAACCACTCACTGGTTAAGAGAAAGTGTTGAAAGAAGGAGTCCCGTCTAGCGATGATCACACGTCAGTTACGCGGACCTGCAATAGCATGAGCACCGGGTTAGAACCCTTTGCCTATCCTTTCTTCTGAACTCCCCAAGAATCAAAGCTCCAAGCGAGAAAGCCAACAGCGAAAACCAAGCAAATCGAAAGTAACACCAAAACAAAACTTCAAAGCGACATCAAGAAAATCAAGCAACAAAGCACAAAAACTATTGGACTTATTTCAATAGAGGCCTATCCATGAGTAGGAAAGGATCATCACATTTCGTCCGTAGCAAGAGGATGTCGAAGATCTAAACACCAAACTATGACTCAGACAGACTAGCCATAAGCCCAATTATATAGTGCGCATCCCGGTCGGATCGGGATTTGAGGCACTACATAATATACCACTAAGAAAAAATTTCGTCCAGAAACTTAAGAACAAGGCCTTACCTCCGACTGAACGAACAATGAAGGATACTTCTCATTCATCTTCGACTCCATCTCCTAAGTTGATTCCTCAACTGAATGGTTCTGCCATAGCACGCGAACCAAGGACATTGTACGGTTCCGAAGTACTTTCTCTTTACGGTCCAAAATCTGCACAGGCTCTTCTGAGTACGATAAGTCCGTGCGCAGTTCCAATTGCTCGAAGCTAACCACATGACTTGGATCATGCACGTACTTCCAAAGTTGAGAGACATGGAAGACATTGTGCATTTCAGCCAGGGCGGGAGGTAGTACAATCTGATATGACACTACTGCCACTCGTTCCAGTATTTCAAAGGGGCCAATAAATCTGGGACTCAATTTGCCCTTAATACCGAAGCGCATCACCCCATGCATTGGTGTCACTTCAAGAAGACATGATCCCCGACCATAAACTCCAAAGGTCTACGATGAGCATCGGCATAGCTCTTCTGTCGGCTCTGTGTAGTGCGAAGTCTTTCTCGAATCAAACAAACTTTCTCAACTGCCTGCTCCACCAGCTCTGGCCCGAGTACCTGTCGCTCGCCGACTTCGTCCCAACAAATTGGAGATATACGCTTGCGTCCATAGAGCGCTTTGTACGGTGCCATCTGTATGCTCGATTGGTAACTGTTGTACGCGAACTCCGCCAACGGAAGGTGCGTGTCCCAACTAGTCTTCAGATCGATAGCACACTGTCACACTCCGATTCCGTGGAATCGATAGTCGTTCCCCGGGTGTGACACCGTGAGTGCCTAGGTTGCGCACCGCACAAGACTAAGGTAATTTGCATAACGAGCACATATTTAGAGTACGTAGATAATTGAAACACAAGTTGAAACATGGAAAAGTTCTCTTTTTTGATAATGAACATCTATTTACAAACTCTTGAACGAGTAAGAAGGTTGCCGCACGGGCTTACAAAAGTGGACACAAAATAAGGTAGTTGTCCTGTATATTACATCCCTTTACTAAAACTTCAAAATGTAAAGACCTCCAGGCTGAACGATGGCTTTCCCACGGAGCTGCATTGAGTTAAGTTTGCTAGCTCCTAGCTTCAAAATGCTTTAAGTATGGCACGATCAGGGTACGCCGATAGCTGGACTGAATTGGGAAACGACTTCAACTCCTCGCAGGATCTTCTTAGTGCGGGAAACCTGTTTCAACGAGGGTCAGTACATCAAAATATATTGGTGAAGGCGAGCTAACCCAACTATACCAATCAACACATTGTTTAAATGAAGCATGCAACTTATTTGTGATTTTTCTATCTTGCCTTAGTTCATTTTACAAGCAAGCAATGATATAAAATTTACTGAAATGAACTTGCCACCGTTCGGTGACATTAACCTGCCCGTCTGAACCACCTGCACAATACTTACCATATCCTTCCCTACCACGAAAACACAAGTTAGCTTGCACATGTTTAAATATACGTGGCGATCACGGGCAAGATGCCATAAAGGACGAGTTATAGTACAAGGATGAAATGGCATACAATGCAATGAATATGGATGTTGCAGGTGTCATGGAGTTCCGTCCAGATCAGATCGGTACCAGTGCCCCAACGACCGTCTGCATGAACCATTGACCTTGTGCACAAGTTGTTCGTGATCAACGACGTCTATACTAAGTTATCAATTCATGCAAATTTGAGGCAACATAAGTATAAGACAAGTAGCATTGCATGATTTATTTTGCATAGTCTCTCTGAACAATTTATTGCATATCAAGGTGTGTTCTATATTTAGCACAATTTATAGAAGAAGTATGCATTTTTAACTAAAATTGAAGCATGTATAGAACATTCTAAATGAACTTGTACGCAATAAGATAACCGTTCACTAGTTGATTGACAAGCATAAAGTAGTCCAAGTCTATTCCTTTTTATCTTGACATCTTTTAGTTATTACTTGGTATCGTTTGATCGGGACAAGCAAGAATGCAAGATTTTTAGATGTGCAGACTTGGAAGAAGGGTCAACTAAATCAAATATAAGCCACTCACAAGTTGGTTGGAGAAGGAAAGGAAAGAGGTGCTTTAAGACTCCGCTTGCACGTCGCCTACTACTCGTTCACCTGCATTGCCATGAACAGCTGATCAATACCTCTTCCATTCTTTCTAATAAAGTACAGTTCAACGAACGTAAATAATGAAATCCATCAAAACCTTTCAAAAAAAATGTAACAAATCCAAAAACCAACTCAAAGCACGAAAGCAACAAAGCGACAACTAAAACTAGACAAAAAAACTTGCAGCGGAGATGTCCCTCTTGACTCTGTCGCTAAGTCGATCCTCGGGGCACGGTCCATTGAATATGGGAATCGATTCCGAAGAAGCAAATCCATAACGAGAATGAGTTCTTGATTAAATCTATCCCGATCGAACGATACCGACTTGTATTTCTTAGCCGCGCTTCCCGAATAGGGGGAACGGGGCACCACATCCTAACCAACTAATTGAAAGTTTCATCCACGAAACTTAGGAATAGAACCTACCACTATGAAACAAGGAAGGAAACCTTTCCCTCATCTCAGATTCAAGCTCCCAAGTAGATTCTTCGACCGAATAATTTCGCCAAAACACGCTCACAAGAGGAACCAAACGACTTCGAAGCAGCTTCTCCTTACGATCCAAGATTTGCACAGGTTATTCAATATAAGTCAAGTCTGCCTTGTCAAGATCCATCACTTGACTCGGGTCACACACGTACTTCCTAAGCTGTGAAACATGGAAGATATCGTGCACTTCAGATAGTGACAGTGGCAGGGCTATCTGATATACTACCGAGGCGACTCGCTTTAGTATCTCGAACGGTCCGACGAATCTTGGACTTAGCTTTCCCTTTGCTCCAAATCTGGTGACTCCTCGCATGGGCGAGACTTTAAGAAATACCCGGTCGCCTACTAAGAACTCAAGAGGTCGTCGATGCATGTCTGAGTAACTTTTCTGGCGACTCTGAGCTACCTTTAACCGTTCTCGAAATAAATGAATCTTCTGGACGGTTTGCTCCACGAGCTCCGGGCCAAGAATTTGTCGTTCTCCAACTTCGTCCCAACAGATTGGGGATCTGCACTTCTGTCCATACAATGCCTCATACGGCGCCATCTGAATACTGGATTGATAGCTATTGTTGTATGCAGATTCGGCTAACGATAAATACATGTCCTAACTCATCTTCAAGTCCAAGGCGCAGAGTCGTAGCATGTCTTCGAGGATTTGGTTGTCACGTTCTTGTAGAAGCATAAAAAATATGCTGGGGAATTATACGCGTAAAACTCCCAACATGCATGAAGCCCGCGTAATATAGAGCTCTAGCGCTGTATGGCGTAAAATATAACTTCAGAGCTATTGGCGTACAACAGAGCTTCAACGCTATCTAGCGTGGAACAGAGCTCCAAAATAACCCGCGTAAGGCAGCACTTCCAGGCTGTTTTGGCGTAAAAAGGTTGTTACACTCCGGCATAAACTATGTCTACTTTTAATATAGCGGGAAGTTGTACGAGGAACTCTTCGTATTCCTCGAATGAACCTGTCAGACAAAACAGTGAACCTAACTCCTGACAAAGAGTATTGCACGATGATCGAGAGGACGACTGTAATAATGATTCTGCACAGAGGCCCATATTGTCGTTTAGTGACATATCCTTGATACAAGTCATTTTTACGCACTCAAGGAATACGCTGCCTATTTTACACAGGCAGAAATGAGCCTTTACGCTCAAGATGAGACGAAATCAGACGCTACGTCAAAAGCTATTTTTCTTTAAGAACTCAAGGCATATCTCTGCAGTTAATGCGCGAGATAGGGACAAATCTCTGCATTTAATGCACGAGATTTTGTTTTATTTTCAATGACTAGGAGAGCTAAAATTAGGGCTAATACGCTCACATCACCATCCTTGCATGTTACGCCAACCAGGCTATTTTCAACTATAGGAGTACGCCGTATGCTATCTCTACGAAATACGCCAACTCTGGATATATTTGCAAAGGTATGTGATAAGGCTATTTGGCCCAGAATATGCTCGAGACCTCAGTCAAGGAAGAATAATTGGCTATCTTTACGCTAGTTACCTATTATGCAGCTATTTGGCTTTTACGCCAACAAGACAGCAATTTGGCTTTTACGCCAACATGACAGCTACTTGGCTTTAACGCCAACAGGACAGCTACTTGGTTTTCTACGCCAACAGGACAGCTATTTGGCTTTTACGCCAACGAGACAGTTATTTGGCTTTTATGCCAACAATCTCTACGCGAGGGGCAGTTACCTACGTGGCTTGCATGCTGTGATATTCGATGAGCGATTATACGCATTACCTCATAATGGGACACGCGTCACACGCGGATTCAGGAGATCATTCAGACGTGTGTAGCAGTTATTATAACCGCCGCATAAAAGGTGCAACTCTCTCTACTAATTAGCTTCTACGCCGACTGGTCAGTTACTGTGACCAAGCTCTATAAATAGAGACTTCCGGTCACAGGAGACAGGGGTGGAGATCAGAGAGAGAGAGAGAGAGAGAGCATATATAGAGAGTGTTGATTGACGACTTTGGCAACGAGAGTTCAATCCCTCTTGCAATCTTTGAAGCTCCTTCTTCTTCTACAGCACTTCTTCGTCATCTTGTGGTCCAAGGGACAAAGTGATCGACCGCAGATCAGACTCCTATAGCAATTTTTCCCCAGAATCATTTTTTTGTACTTAACATCCTCGTATATGATTAATTATACTTCTTTTTCTTGTTTGTAAACAAAGAAAGGGTTTCGTATAAACCTACTCTCAATTTCTTTTGTTTATCATCAAACACAAGATGGCGACTCTGTTGGGGATTACTTTCTCATCTGACAAGAAAGCCATTGCTCAACACGATGCTGTATCCATCGGATCAACGAAGAAGACTCTGGTCGTCCAATTCGACCAATCTGCTTATGAAGACATGTTTCGCTCAGGGGGTAGCTCTCATTCCCTCTCTGTCCAGGATAATAGGAAGCTGCATAAAGTATGGATGCCCCGGACATCCTCTACCTTTCCTGCAGCCTCTCTCTCTCCGACCAACAAGGTTGTGACATCATAACCTATACGCTCTGTGCGTAAAAACCCGTCTCCCATCTATGACGTGGCAGACAAAGCTTCTGGCAATGCCTCAGTGCCAATCCAGAAGTCTAAAACGTGCACTGCACGTAAAACTTTATCTCCCATTTGTGATGTGGCAGACAAAATTTCTGACAAGGCCTCAGTGCCAATTCAGAAATTTCAAACGCGCCCTGCGCGTAAAACTTTGTCTCCCATCTGTGACGTGGCAGACAAAATTTCTGACAAGGCCTCAGACATAAAAATGCATCTCCCATCAACAAGGAGGCAGATGGACCCAGTAGAAGCATAAAAAATACGCTGGATGGCTCTACGCAACATGGTGATGCAGGGCAGCGTAAGCAGGGGACCTCAGGGCCATCAAGAGTGCAGCAGAGCTTTTTCGCTAAGCACGACGTAAAATATGATGGGACCATCCGCGTAAGATGCAGTATGTCCAGGCTGCTTCAGGTTCACTTCTGTGCTTATTCGGCTTCTATGCCATCAGGCTTCTACGTCTACTCGGCTTCTATGCCTACTTGGCTTCTACGCCATGGTGACAGACATTGGCTACTATGCCAACCTCTTCTACACGGGGGATACCTACCTATGTGGCTTCTATGCCGTGATCTTCGTAGCGATTATACGCATTTTGTCCCTTAGTTGGACCCGCGTCACACGCTCATTCAAAAGATCATCTATACGCAGCCTTTGGTTATTTTAACCATTGTGTAAAAGGGTGCTGTACTTTCCACTACTCGGTTTCTACACCGATTAAGTGGTCACTGTCACCAAAACTCTATAAATAGAGACCTCTATCAACAGAGGAACAGGTCGAAAAATTGAACAAAGGTCGAGACTTTAAAAATCGAGCAAGGTCGAAGCTTTGAAAGAAGATCGAACCACGGGTCGAAACATTGGGGATTGAGGAGAGATCGAAGAGTCTTAGAGAGAGAGAGAGAGAAGTATCCAGAGCTCAGGCAAAGATTAGCGATCGACGACATTGGCATCGTGCATCCATCCTCTTTCGCCACCTACGAAGCTGCTTTCCATCTTCCACGGCACTTCTTCACTATCGTGTAGTCCAAGGGCTAAAGTGATCGACTGCAGATCAGACACCTATAGCAATCATCTACCCAGATTAAATAAATTGTACTCCTACATCCTCGTATAGGATCAAATTGTACAAGTTTGTTTGTAAACTAAAGAACGCGGGTTTCGTGCAAACCTCGTATTATATACATTTTGTTCTTTCGTTTAATACCACAAACAAGATGGCAACTCTGCTGGGGACATCTTTCTCTTCTGATGAGGAAGCGATTGCTCAACACGATGCGGTATCCGTGGGATCCGTGAAGAAGACACTGGTCGTCCAGTTCGACCAGTCTGCCTACGAAGACATGCTTCGGACGGGGGGTAGCTCTCACTCTCTCTCTGTACAAAATAACAGGAAGCTGCACAAGGTCTGGATGCCCAAGACATCCTCTACCATTCCTGTGGACTCTTCGATCTTTCCGATCTCTCCGACCAATGAGATTGTAGCATTGCTCCCTCTGTGCCCTGCACGTAAAATTCAGTCTCCCGCTACGCGCAGTCAGACAAAACTTCGGGCAAAGCCTCAGCGCTAACCCAGAAGTATCCACTGCGCTCTACGCGTAGAAACCAGTCTCCCGCTACGCACGGTACAGACAAAACTTCGGGCAAAGCCTCAGCGCTAACCCAGAAGTATCCACTGCGCTCTACGCGTAGAAACCAGTCTCCCGCTACGCGCGGTACAGACAACTTTTGGCTATCGACTATCTTCTGATATAGGTTGCTATCTACACTTAACACCCGTACTTAGGCATAAGTACGCCAGTAGTGTTAAGTCCATAAAAAACTGCCATGTCCATATCACCTCTGAGCAGACGTGTACCTCCATCTCCAAAGGAGTCACGATCAAAAGTTTGTCATGTTTATATTACCTCTGAATAAACTTTCGGCAATCCGCTATCTTTTGATATCGATTGCCATCTACACTTAACATCCGTACTTAACTCTAAGTATTCCAGTGGTGTTAGGTCCACAAAGTTTGTCATGTTCATATTACCTCTGAACAAACTCTTCGAGTTCTTGGCTATCGACTATCACATCGGTTGTCATCTCAACTTAACACCCGTACTTAACTCTAAGTACGCCAGTGGTGTTAGGTCCACAAAGTTTATCATGTTCATATTACCTCTGAACAAACCTTCCTAAAATCGTCTATCGATTATCACCTCTGATATCGATTGTCATCTCAACTTAGCACCCGTACTTAACTCTAATTACGCCAGTGGTGTTGAGTCCACAAAAACTGCCATGTCCATATTACCTCTGAGCAGATGTATGCCTCTATCTCCGATGGAGTCACGACCCAAGGAGTTTGTCATGTTCATATTACCTCTGAA
Organism: Iris macrosiphon; assembly: GCA_036927795.1. Lineage (NCBI taxonomy): Eukaryota > Viridiplantae > Streptophyta > Magnoliopsida > Asparagales > Iridaceae > Iris > Iris macrosiphon. Next base: position 325,102,081 of record JAYESA010000004.1, read on the forward strand.
CAAACCTTCCTAAAATTGGCTATCGATCACCTCTGATATCGATTATCATCTCAACTTAGCACCCGTACTTAACTCTAAGTACGCCAGTGGTATTGAGTCCACAAAAACTGCCATGTCCATATTACCTCTGAACAGATGTATGCCTCTATCTCCGATGGAGTCACAACCCAGGGAGTTTGTCATGTTCATATTACCTCTGAACAAACCTTCCCAAAATTGGCTATCGATTATCACCTCTGATATTGATTGTCATCTCAACTTAGCACCCGTACTTAACTCTAAGTATGCCAGTGGTGTTGAGTCCACAAAAACTGCCATGTCCATATTACCTCTGAGCAGATGTATGCCTCTATCTCCGATGGAGTCACGACCCAGGGAGTTTGTCATGTTCATATTACCTCTGAACAAACCTTCCTAAATTCGGCTATCGATTATCACCTCTGATATCGATTATCATCTCAACTTAGCACCCGTACTTAACTCTAAGTACGCCAGTGGTGTTGAGTCCACAAAACTGCCATGTCCATATTACCTCTGAGCAGATGTATGCCTCTATCTCCGATAGAGTCAACCCAGGGAGTTTGTCATGTTCATATTACCTCTGAACAAACCTTCCTAAATTCGGCTATCGATTATCACCTCTGATATCGATTGTCATCTCAACTTAGCACCCGTACATAACTCTAAGTATGCCAGTGGTGTTGAGTCCACAAAAACTGCCATGTCCATATTACCTCTGAGCAGATGTATGCCTCTATCTCCGATAGAGTCAACCCAGGGAGTTTGTCATGTTCATATTACCTCTGAACAAACCTTCCTAAAATTGGCTATCGATTATCACCTCTGATATCGATTGTCATCTCAACTTAGCACCCGTACTTAACTTTAAGTACGCCAGTGGTGTTGAGTCCACAAAAACTGCCATGTCCATATTTACCTCTGAGCAGATGTATGCCTCTATCCCCGATAGAGTCACAACCTAGGGAGTTTGTCATGTTCATATTACCGCTGAACAAACCTTCCTAAATTTGGCTATCGATTATCATGTTCATATTACCTCTGATATCGATTGTCATCTCAACTTAGCACCCGTACTTAACTCTAAGTATGCCAGTGGTGTTGAGTCCACAAAAACTGCCATGTCCATATTACCTCTGGCAGGGCTTGTCCCCAAACCTATTATTTGCACTCTCGTGCGCAACAAATGATAGGTCCACAAAAAGTTCCCCTGTGGAATGCCCGCAATGGAAAGTAGTACATGGCAACTGTTCTTCGACGGCGCCTCCAGGACTGGTCCCAAGGGAAACGTGGTTTCAGGGGTAGGAATCGTCCTGGTTACTCCCGATAAACTCATCATCTATCGAGCATACTCTCTAAAAATGACCCCTGTCCAACCGGAGGCACTCCTGCTTGGGCAGAAGAACGAGAAAAGGAATCAATCTTCTTTCCCTTAGAGGAGGATGATTGCTTAGAGGCCATTACTGGAAACTTTGAAGACTCAGAGAAGACTCGGAGAAGATCTCGAACAGTCGGAGGCTTTCTTTCGCAGAAGACGGATGAAAAGTTTTCCTCTCAGAAAACTTGGGATATATATAGAGTTCGGATGGACTCCTCGGACCCCGAACCAAATCTTCTAATTAATATTCGGTTATGATTGGGTCCTACGTCAGCCTATTATTCAGAGAAGGCGGACAGTTAGCGAATACGAAAAGTTTTTCGTGCAAAGCAGGTCAACAGTTCTTACGCTAAGGAGCTTTCTACGCTCGACAGCAACAGATCTACGGTTTCACGCTCGCAAGCTATAAGTCTATGGTTTTACGCCCGGATGCCTTTGTGATCAGTAGCTTTTATGCTCGAGAGGCCACAATCCTACGACTTCATGCCAGCAGATAATAAATCGATGATCTCACGCTCGGTGGCGCTTAGTTTATGCTCAGAAGCAACAGATCCGCGACTTCACGCTCGATTTTTTTTTTCTTTTCAGAAGCTAAAAATCTACAGTTCTACGCTAAGGAGCTTTCTACGCTCGACGGCTACGAATCTACGGCTTTACGTTCGACGGCTACAAGTCAAATTTTACGCCTAGATGCCTTTGTGCTCAGTAGCTTTGATGCTCGAGAGGCTACAAACCTACGACTTCACGCTCAGGAACTACAAGTCTATGATTTCACGCTCGATGGTGTTTTATGCTCAGAAGCTGTAGACTAATGATTTCACGCTCCACGACTTCCCGTATATCTGAAGGATACGCCGGCCAGATCACACGTACATCTGAACGGTCCTCAAAAGCGGTCAATTGCAAAGAGTTCACACAGAAGATACTCGTTCTTGACCTCAAGATATCCCAAGTACTCGAAGCATACAGAGTTCAATATTGAAAAACTACTCTTCTTCATGGGTCGATTCGAAGTTCATCCAGACTCCAGTCTGAATATTTCATCTATCAAGATGGCAACTCAGTTTGACAGCCATTTCTCGGCCCTGTTCCAAGGGATTTTTGAGAAATCATTCTTGAATATGATGTCTGAACAAAGAAATTATGTTCATCAGAAGCAGCAGTTCAGAATTCTACGCGGTTCCTCACTCCTAAAAATAGCAGGGGCGGTTCATGCTTCATTCAAAGCGTTCCAAATTCCGAAGAAATTTGAAAGCTTTGAAGGGGGTCTTATAGAAGCATGAAAAATACGCTGGATGGCTCTACGCAACATGGTGATGCAGGGCAGCGTAAGTAGGGGACCTCAGGGCCATCAAGAGTGCAGCGGAGCTTTTTCGCTAAGCACGGCGTAAAATATGATGGGACCATCCGCGTAAGATGCGGTATGTCCAGGCTGCTTCAGCGTAGACGGGGTGCTTCATCGCCTCCATGGCGTAAAACTCATCCACTTTTATAGCAGCGTTAAAGCGTACGAGGAATGCTTCGTCTTTCCCGAAATGAACCTGTCAAGTCACGCAGTGAACCTGACATCTGACTCCTGACAAAAAGTGCTGCATGGCTACCCAGACAACGGCTGGAAAGATGGCAGACCACTCGGGATGCGCCCCACAGTATGATGGTGGATCTCTGCATTTAATGCAGAGGATTTGATTAAATATTACCGAACCGTCGTTTACTGACATCCCCTCAGCGGAGACTGCTTTTACGCATATAAGGGGATACACTGCCTTGTTTTACACAGGCAAATACGAACTATTTTACGCTCCGCGGAAGACAAACATACTGCCACGTCAAAAGCTGCTCTTCGTACAGGGCTCGAGGCACGTCTCTGCACCTAATACTCAGAACGGTGGCAGGCCCTCGGAACACATCTCTGCAATTAATGATGATGGCGAATCTCTGTATTTAATGCGAGAGATTTAATTATATCTCCAAGAGCCGTGATTTCGGCTAAAGACGTCCACATCACCTCGGCTTCTACGCCCATTCAGTTTTTGTGACTGCTCGGCCTCTACGACCACTCTGGCACGTTACGCAGCGGCTTCTACGCCTATTCAGCTTCTGTGCCCGCTCGGCTTCTACGCCTCCTCATCTTCTATGCTCGTTCGTCTTCTATGCTCATTCGGCTTCTATGCTCATTCGGCCTTCTGTGCTTATTCGGCTTCTATGCCATCAGGCTTTTACGCCTACTCGGCTTCTATGCCTACTTGGCTTCTACGCCATGGTGACAGACATTGGCTACTATGCCAACCTATTCTACACGGGGGATACCTACCTACGTGGCTTCTACGCCGTGATCTTCGTAGCGATTATACGTGTTTTGTCCCTTAGTTAGACCCGCGTCACACGCTCATTCAAAAGATCATCTATACGCAGGCTTTGGTTATTTTAACCGTTGTGTAAAAGGGTGCTGTACTTTCCACTACTCGGTTTCCACACCGATTGAGTGGTCACTGTCACCAAAACTCTATAAATAGAGACCTCTATCAACAGAGGAACAGGTCGAAAAATCGAACAAAGGTTGAGACTTTAAAAATCGAGCAAGGTCGAATCTTTGAAAGAAGATCGAACCACGGGTCGAAACATTGGAGATTGAGGAGAGATCGAAAAGTCTTAGAGAGAGAGAGAGAAGCATCCAGAGCTCAGGCAAAGAGTAGTGATCGACGACATTGGCATCGTGCATCCATCCTCTTTCGCCACCTACGAAGCTGCTTTCTGTCTTCCACGACACTTCTTCACCATCGTGTAGTTCAAGGGCTAAAGTGATCGACTGCAGATCAGACACCTATAGCAATCATCTACCCAGATTAAATAAATTGTACTCCTATATCCTCGTATAGGATCAAATTGTACAAGTTTGTTTGTAAACCAAAAAAGGCGAGTTTCGTGCAAACCTCGCATTATATACATTTTGTTCTTTCGTTTAATACCACAAACAGACCCTTGGATCACATCAAGGGAAAATGAGTGGCAAATCTCCCAAGCTCTAGAGTTGTATGCCACCAAGAGAAGAAGTCGCCCACTCTTCAGATTACGCGTGACGCTGGAGGCCGTTTGAGGACTTCCCCTGTTTTACGCGAACCTGTGCAAAGCTCAAGATTACGCCAGGATAAGCCCGTCCGCGTAAAGAAGACCCGTTTTACGGGAAAATATGCTCCTCAGACGGATGATGGATCTTATGCTATTGACATGGCTGAACTACTATATTCTTATGGCAGGGAGAGAATTATGGTTCCCAATCTCCATACCCCAACTGATATAAAAAGGCAGAATAAGCCTTCTTCTTCTTCTTCTTCTTCTTCTTCTTCTTCTTCTTCTGTTAATCCCCCTGATTTGCGTGATTTCTTGATCCAGAAGCACAAAGACAGGGGATCCTCTAATATGTCTATTACACCCCCTAGGAAGCATTGTTGTAATAGTCATAAATTTGTTGTTAACTACTGCTGTTCTAAGGCAAAACGGTCAGTTTTCGATCGGTTGAACTATTCATTGTTCTTACAGGAAGAAGAGCCGACATTCGCATCAGTAAACATGGCTTTACACATTCCTAGAGGAAGGCCAAGTTCAAGGCGTCATCCCTCTAGAACTCCAAGCCAAAGGAGATTTGATAGACTCCTTGAGAATATTGAAGCAGGTGTGTTTCAAAACACTCGATCGAGATCGCGATAATCGGCTTCATATTCTTCCGATTCCGACACTCGGGGTCGCCAGTTTCCTGAATGTGATACTGACAGTATAGACTCGATCTCTACAGAGATCTATACTAATCTCTCGGTAGCGTCCAGATAAATGGGGGTTTATGCCATTGGAGATGAACATGAAGAGGCTTCTCCATTAGGAAGCACTGAGCAACGCATCGCTGTGTTGGAAGCATCGCTGAAAGAGATGCATTCCATGATGGAGAGTATGCGCCAGATGATGGTAACTCAGCATACAACGGCTATAGCTCAAGCATCGGTTCCTCTGACTAAACTATGTGTGGGGGTGGACATGCCACCATCCAACGCAAGCCAGGAACCTGTTCAAAATCAAGAATCAGCTGCTCCTCAACCTCTCAACCCGGGGAATGTATTGCCTCCTATTGGAGTTACAATACAACCGACCTCTCACCACTCTGTAGTCCCTTTCCCAGATGAAGATCCGATACAGGCAGTTCGGGAATTAAAAGCCCAATTTGATGCCTTGAAGCATAAGGATCAGCTCAAGAAGTTGGGAATCAACCAGCCATACCCAGCTATCTGGGACGAGATCCTTTTTCCACCAAAATATAAACCACAGGCTATGGTTTTGTTTGAGGGAAAGACGTCACCAAGCCAGTACATGAACTACTTCAGCATGATGACGGTATTGTTGCAAAGGAATGACGCCCTTCTCACTCGAGTATTTAAAGGCTGTCTGTCTGGGGTAGCCTACCAATGGTACCGTAGTCTTACGGCCAACTGCATTACTTCTTTTGAAGATTTCAAGACTCTGTTCTTTGCTCAATTCTACGAAGGAGGGATGGACATGTCTGTGTCATCACTCATCGAGGTTAAGCAGAAGGAGAAAGAGAACGTTCGTACGTTTATTGAACGTTTTCGTCAGGCTACTTTGCAGATGCCTCCTGGAGTTCCGGATTCAGCCCTGGTGGACATTTGCAGGAAGAACCTTCTCGCACTGATCTCAGTGTTCACGGGACCATATCAGTTCCATGATTGGCCCTCGTTTATCATCTCAGCGGTAGCAGCTGAAGATAACAGTCGGAAGGCACGTGACAATGGAATCATGATCTCTACCTCTGATAGAGGGAAGCGGTCATCCTCCACTTGCAACCATACTCGTGGTTCCAAAGAAAAGGAAGCTCTGACGATCAATACGTCCAGGCAATATACTCCAGTGACTACGCAGACGAATCCTGGGACTTCCAGGCCTAAAGAAGAATATTCTTTTGACGACGATGATATTCCGAGCATATTCGATTGTTTATTCAAAAGTGGCAAGCTTACTCTCCCCGAGGTAAAACGCCTAAATAAAGTCGGCAGCACTAATAACCCTAAGTACTGCATTTTCCATAGATACATATATTACCCTACAAAGGCATGTTATGTACTAAAAAGGAAAATCCAGGAGTTAATCGATGCCAAGGCCATCACTCTGCGTAATAGCGAGAAGACGGTCACTGCCAACATGATCTCTCTCCAATTTGGCAATCTGCCCCCTCAGGAAGTCCCGGATGGTGTAGTACCTATTCCACGGGCAATGATGAACATTGTTAATCTCCCTCCGACCAGGGGTCAAAATCATGACCTGGTACCCCTAACTACCAAGCGTGGTAAGATCATGTGGGTTCATCCTGATCTGGTGTCAGAGATTGAGGAAGAGACTCAAGCTGCTAAAGCTAAGTCTAAAAAGAACTCAAGATGCAAACCATGCCATATGGTTGCAATATCCCCGACATCAGAAGAAGAGGCTTTAGCTACCGGAACCCGGTCAGGAAAAACCTACCTCAAGGACTATAGAAGAAATCAGGAAGAAGCAACGGCAGATACTTCAGCTGCTAAACTTCCAGAGCCTGAACCTGTTATACCAGAGGCAGGTCCTTCTAGACCAACTTCGATGGACAAAGGCAAGCAAAAAGAAGTTCGTTTTGATAAATCTTTAAAGAATATTCAAAACAAAGGTTTAGAGAAACCATATAACTTCGACATCTTGGCCCAGTTGGCTAATACACCAGCCAGATTGTCCAATTTTGAGCTACTTAGGCTATCCAAAGACACTCGTCAAGCCTTGAGTGAAGCGTTAACGCAGGCGGATGTATGCTTGACTCAGCTTAAGTCCCCTAATAAAGAGCCTGTGGCATGTCCTCAATGCCATAGTGTGATGGAAGTAGTCCCTAACATCACTTTCACTCAAGAGGACATGTTGTTGAAACGTAACAAGCATGACAGGCCTCTTTATTACACCAGATATGTCGGCTCCATGGAGGTAGACCGGATTCACATAGATCCGGGATCGTCGATCAGCATTATCCCTCATAGTCTGCTAAGACCATTGAGAATTCCTACAAGCGAACTGGCGTACACTACCACTACAATCGTGGGCTTCAATGCCAGAAAAAGTAAGCCGTTGGGGAAGATTCGTCTGAGAATCCAGATTGGTGACCTTAGATCAGTGGCTACATGCTACGTCATTGATTCAGAGGTGTCTTACAATATTCTGCTGTGCAGACCTTGGATCCATGATCACAATATTGTTCCTTCCACTCTACATCAATGCTTCAAATATGTAGACGCCCAAGGGACAGTGAAGACAGAGTTGCTGATCTCAACCCGTTCAAAGGAGTTGAGTCTTGCTATTCTGATGCCATGTTGTAAACCCAAGACTACATGAAGGAGGTGTCAGGCAAGACGGAGGAGGAATCCCACCGGGAGCCAGGAGAACCATCTGCTGAGCAACCTTTGTCAATCCAGGTAAAAGGGTGGACTACCCGTCCGAAAGTCATGGAACCCATGGCTATCCACTTGAGTAAAACCAAATCGGGAGGAGGAAGTGATCCCCTAGTGATCACTCTGAACCAGAAGCCTCCATATTTGGTCATCAACCTTAGGCGCAATACGCAGCCGACTGATGTAAATACAACCGGAAACGTGGTTTCTGACGATAATAAAGATTCTCTTTTCCAGTATACTGACGCTCAATTTCTAAATCAGGAATCCTCCCCTCATAACGATATAGAGCCTATAGCACAAAAAATATTGGAAGCTATAGACTCCTATCATCCGTATGTGTGGGAAGTAGCATCAACGTCTAATGTCATCACGACATATGGGCCACATGAAGATTCTATCTTTATTGTTCCACCTACTCACAACGATCAGCATCCAATAGTCTTCGGTCGTATACGAAATAGACCGATTATACAAGAAGATTCTCACGAGTCTGATGTTGGAAAAATGCAGGTTCACAGATATAGCCCACAGGCTTTAAAGATTATGCAAATCATGGGTTATGACTTAAAGTTGGAGCCAGGCCTCAACTATGGAAAAGGCAGACGAATGCCATTGCATGGTGTTCCCTACTGTCAATGAACTCATTTCGGGTTAGGGTATACCACATCTCTTGCAACTTCGAACAACTCTGAGACAAGTGGGGAGACCGTTTCCTCTTCTCAGGACGGTTTGTCGTTCTCCGACTCACATGATGAACTCGAACGGGTATTGTCAGTAAATACGGTATTGACAGATTCTCTCGAAGCAGAGGAACAAGACTCTGAACCATTTAAAAATAAATCCTGGGAACAGCAAATAGATACAGAATGGGAACTCCGGTTCGAGAAAAGAGAACCACCCACTAAAAATAAAGTTACCCAAGTCGATGTTGGGGATAAATTTTCACCAAAGCCGATATTTATCAATAACAATCTTTTCGAAGAAGAAAGGGAAGAAATGATCAAGCTGATAAAAGAGTATATCGATGTCTTTGCATGGAATTATGAGGATATGCTAGGTCTTGATCCAAAAGTGGCTACCCATAAACTCAACTTACTGCCCAATTCAAAGCCTATAAAGCAACACCAACGCCGGTTCCGCCCGGATATGATGGATGCCATTGAAGCTGAAATCAAGAAATTGATAGCTTGCGGGTTCATCCGGGAAGAACAACATCCTGATTGGGTCGCCAATGTTGTCCTGGTCATGAAGAAAAGCAGGAAAGTTTATATTTGCATCGACTTCCGAGATCTAAATGCGGCCTGCCCCAAGGATGAGTTCCCTCTTTCCATCACAGACGTCATGATCGATAATACGTGCGGTTTTGAACGCATGTCTTTTATGGACGAATTTTCAGGATATAATCAAATTAAGATGAATCCTGAAGATGAGAAGCATACTGCCTTTCGTACACCACCGGGGGTATATTGCTATACAGTCATGCCTTTTGGATTGAAGAATGTCGGGGCTACATATCAGCGAGCTATGAGTAACATATTCCGTTAACATCTACGCAAAACGGTGGAATGTTACATAGACGATATCGCTGTCAAAAGCCGCCTCAAGGATAATCACATCCAAGACTTGAAGACAGTGTTCGAGTTGATGCGCCAACACCAACTCAAAATTAACCCCACAAAGTCCTTTCTTGGCGTATCCAGTGACAAATTTTTGGGATTTGTTATTACCGCTAAAGGCATTCAAGTTGATCCTGATAAAGTAAAAGCAATCATGGAAATGCGACTGTCCCATAATCTGAGAGAACTCAAGGGATTTCAAGGTCGTCTAGCTTATATCAGGAGATTCATATCCAACCTCTCTGGGAGATGTCAGCCTTTTTCTCGCCTGATGAAGAAAGGTGTGTCATTCGTATGGGACAAAGCCTGTCAGCTAGTGTTTAATGACATCAAATGCTATCTTACTAATCCTTCAGTTCTGGTGTCTCCCGTCATAGAAAGACCATTTTTGCTGTATGTTCGAGCAATGGATCATTCTTTAGGGGCTTTCCTCACACAGAAGAATAATGAGGGTCATGAACAGGCTATCTGCTATCTAAGCAGGATGATGGTCGGAGCTGAACACCGGTACAATCCAGTAGAAAAAGAATGCTTGGCCCTAATATTTGCCATTCAGAAGATACGACATTACATGATAGGCCAAACTATTCATATCATCTCCAGAATCAATCCTCTTCGAGTATTGATGAATAAGCCATGTGTTCTTAATTCCTGACTCGCGACCTGGGCGATATTATTAACACCGTATGATATGGTGTACGTCCCTCAGAAGTCCATGAAAGGTCAAGCCTTGGCTGATTTCTTAGCCGCCCATCCAATTCCGAAAACCTCCAAACTATACGAGGACATTCCCTACGAAGTTGCAGAATATAATTCTGCAATGGAAGATGATACATGGCAGCTATTCTTCGATGGTGCCTCTAGGACTGGTCCCAAGGGACACGTGGTTTCAGGAGTAGGAATTGATCTGGTGACTCCTGATAAACTCATCATCTATCGAGCATATTCTCTTAGCGAACCCTGCTCTAATAATATGGCAGAGTATAATGCTCTACTAATCGGGCTTCAAATCGCTAAAGAATTGGATGTTGAATACCTGGAAGCTTTTGTTGATTCTCAGATGATCGTCAATCAGGTCAGAGGAATATATGAAGTCCATAATCCAGACCTCATTCCTTATCACCAAGCAATGATAGAGATAGCCATGTCTTTTAAAGGATTCTTCCTAGAGCACGTGCCTCGATCTCAAAATTTGGAAGCTGATGCTCTGGCCAGTCTAGTTGCAGATCTAGCTATTCCTTTAAGAAGGCAGAATTCGGTGATCCTTCTTAACAGAGATTTATTCTGTGTGAAAAATAATTTTCACATAGAACGCAGCTATGCTATAAACACGGTTCCTCCTAAAAGAGACTGGAGAAGTCCCTCTATAGACTTCGTGTCATATAAAATCTTACCAGAGGATCCTAAAGAAGCAGTATCTATCAAAAGACGATCACTACGTTTCTATTTTGATGCTTCTTCAGAAAGTCTATATCGCCGAACTTATGATGGACTATTGTTACGATGTCTCTCTAATGATGATGCAAAGCGGGTTATCCGAGAAGCTCATGACGGTGTATGTGGAGCACATCAACCCGGTCCTAAGTTACATGATCGTATCAGGAGGATGGGCTATTACTGGCCAACCATGATTGCAAATGCCGTAAAATATACGAGACAATGCAAAGCCTGTCAGGTTCATGTAGATTTTATACATCAGCCTTCTGAGTATTTATATCCTACTATGGCATCATGGCCCTTTGAAGCATGGGGTATGGATATCATTGGTCTGATTCACCTGTCGTCTTCTAGAGGACATCGGTTCATATTGGCTATCACCGATTATTTCTCCAAATAGGCGGAAGCAATCCCCCTTGCTGAGGTAAAGACATCCAACGCGATCAGCTTTATCAAGCACCATGTAATTTATCGCTTTGGGATACCCCGAAGGATAATTCATGACAACGGACCTCAATTCATCAGCCAAGCATTTCACCGATTTTGCGACAATAATCAGATACAAAATATAGCCTCAATGGCATATAATCCTGCTGCTAATGGTTTGGCGGAAGCCTTCAACAAAACCATCATCAAACTCTTGAAGAAGTTTGTCTCGTCGAACAAAAGAGATTGGAATAAAAATCTGTGAGAATGCCTCTGGGTATATCGCACAACGGTACGAACACCATCAGGTTGTACCCCATTTTTATTAGTTTATGGGTGTGAAACAGTTCTCCCCATTGAAGTCTCCATCACTCAGAATAGCAGTGGCTAATGAGTTAACTCAGAAAAATAATAATCAATTAAGGCTTCAAGAGCTAGAAGGATTAGACAAGAAACTCCTTCAAGCTCAACAGCGCATTGCGTTCTACCAGGCACGCATTTCTAGAGCTTTTAACCAAAAAGTGAAGGAAAAAGTGTTCAAAGTTGGTGAGCTAGTTTTAGCTGTGAAGAGACCAATGATCATTACGTACAAAAGTAAGGGTAAATTCCAGCCCAAATGGGATGGCCCTTATGTGATTGAAACAACATTTTCGAACGGCGCTTACAGATTAGCCAAGCCTAATGAAGATTTGATAATGGCTCCTATCAACGACAAATTCCTGAAGAAGTACTACGCTTAATCTCCCTTACATTAAACGGAGTATGATGAATATCTCATTTCTGACGATACTACATACAAAGACTGGTTGGATCATATTCTATCATGTTCTTATGACCTCTGAATAGATATGTTTAACTAATTTGAAACTTTAACACCTATCACGTCCATATTACCTCTGATAGTATTTTGTATACAAATTTATTTGGATCATATTCTATCATGTCCATATAACCTCTGAATAGATATATCCAGCTGAAACTTACCGAAAGTATATCACGTCCATATTACCTCTGATATTACTTTTCATCCTAGCCTATCATTTATATTCTAAAATAATGGGTCCACAAAGTCAGAAGAAGTATCTTTATTATCTCCGGGAATAACAGATTACATAAGAAGCAAAAAAGTACATCATTGGGGAGGAGCAGTTAAATTGCGAATCTGTTGCACCAAAACAGCCATCCTCTCATTCCTGGATTTCAAAATATTAGCACGAGCCTGTTCCAGCCTCGCCTCGTCATCATTCAAGCGAGATAGTTCAGACAGGGAATTAACAAAACTTGCGTGGATGACACCCGCATGTGTCAAGTTCTACTGAGCTGTCTTCACTTGACCCTCAAATACATCACGAACTACCGATGTCTTGAGAAGCCTCTCCCTTTCCTGAGCGAGTTTAGCTTCCAATTCTCGAACCCTCACTTCATTTCCAGCACATTCGGCCTGGTACTGAGTCAACTGAGGAATACTCCCCACCAATACTGCCTGCTCTTTATCCATCTCTTGTTGCTGTTCTTGGATGGATTTGTTCAAAGATTCAATCTGCTGAGCAAGGTCCGCAGTTAGAGAGTCATACTCAGCTTGAACCAAGTTATCGATGCTGCCTCGGGATAGTTACAAATATTCGTTAATGGGTTATTCTAAACCATTAACTATTTGCTCTAGCGCATCAGCTCTTTCAGCGTCATTGAAATTTCTATCGTAAGCTGGGAGGACATCTTCAGAGCATCAAAGCCTAAGTTCTTCTCCAGCACCATGGATATCAATTCTTTCAAAGTGCGATAGAATATGCTAGTGTATTGTTCAACTAGCATAGCAAAGATCGGATGTACGTTGGGGGTGGCTGCAATACCGATAAATCTCCCTTCAGGAATGACTGCAGAGGCTTTTGCCACAGTCGTTGCTTCAACGGATAGCGCAATAAAAGAAGGGACACCAACAACGGTTGAAGTTGATGGCATACTCAACAAAGGAGGCACAGTCGAGATAATGGGCTCATCCTCCTCTGATGATATTTGAACTGCTACTGACGGGATGACACCCGAGAATGTTGTGGATGAAAGATCTGCAATTTCAAAGCATGCTTCTTCGACATCGAGCACCGCCTTTTCATCAGCTAGATCCGCAACAAAGTCAGAGGTTGTGTCAACTCTGCCCTCCCCAGAGATGTCTTCGCCTGAAAAGAAGATAAGAGAAAGCTAATATCAAATTTAATGTTAATTTTCCTAAAAGAAGCGTAAAGACAACATTTATCCATGGCCGATGGTATGTTTATTGCGTCTGCAGCCTGTACAGGTAAATTATTTCTTAATGATGCTAAACAAGCTGTCATACCTGGAGAAGAGGGTGCACCAACTGACGTTTGAGGATAGTCATCCCAGTCATCACCCAGATCCACTCGAGGTTCATCGGGTGGAATCTCGCTGGAAATACTTACAAACGAAGGAGGGGTTACTCCCATTATTTGTCTGGATAAAGGTATATTGATTCTGAATAAAGGTATATTGATTCTGAATTTGCTCGGTTTCAAAGGCGACCTCGAAGCACTACCAGTAACGGTGGTAGCGGCAGCAATCGCGAGCAAAGAATCTCCAGCACTGTCAGTCAAAATTGTGGAGGTTCCCTCTTTAAAAGGCGAAGGACCTCTGATCAAAGAATTATCCCCAACAGGGGAAACAACAGGCTCACTCCTAGAGGCCCCCTTGATGGAAGTCCTTTTAGGACCTTTGACAGTCTTCTTCTTGCGGGGGAAAGGCTCTTTTAGAGTGGAAGCCTTTCGCTTATTGGAGATAACGAGAGGATCTGCTGGCGGAGCTATTATGCCTCTCGGTATTATCAACAAAAATTGTCTGCACCGGTAGTATCTTCACCTTCATCAGAGGAGACGGATGGGATCTCCTCTCTTCCAGTAGACTTATGGGAGGGCATCCTGAAACTTTCATACACATCAAAATCACGATGGAAGGTATTAATAGACGCATAAAACTGCACGTACGAGTGAAGAATGTGCAACTCCATGGAGAGAGAAGTCGCGGGCACAGCAAAGGTTGTACCGGTACAACCCGTGATGAAATACCGCCATCCTCTGGCTCCATTAATAAGTCCACCTTTGGACTTGAAGCTGGTGATAGGATTCTCCATATGCAACTGGTCGTACCCAAATTGCCTGGCGAACCGGTTAGGCAGATAAGGCTCCAAGTAGCAGTGGTCCTCACTTCTGTACAGCAAGTGGGAAGGTCTAATGCAGACAAACTAATAAAAGGCTTCAGGAGAAAGAATATTCCTTCCTTGGACTGCATCCTGAAGTTTCGTCCCCTGTTGATTGATATGTACGAGGGGGGGATGGTACAGAAGAGCTTCCAGCCATGGGCAAAATTTAATGCTCGCCGGCAATCTATGACGCTAGCCACATTCCAAAGGGAATTCTTATAATTCAACAAGAAGTTATTTTCTGAACTGCTGGCAGAGCCGGGAGACATAACCCTGGTGTTGTAAAGGATTAACCATCCCATCAGGTATAGGAATGGTAATTCCACTCGGGGATATCCTTCACACTGCGTATCATCTGCGAGCAGCCCATCAGTAATAGCCCTCAGGCCAGCTTGTATCCGGCATACCATGGCAGGGAGCAGGCCCAGTCTTGCTCCAAACACCAAACACACTGCAGGCCATATGATGTTGCGATAGATGCGATCCGCAGACGCGATACCAGGCACTACCCATCGGCGTAGCTAGACATAGAGGAAGCCAGCCAGTTGAGCTTCTCTTGATAGAGGCTTGCGACAATGCCTCATATAACTGAAGGCTTAGTGCCTGCAGGATAACTCCCTATCTCCTCATCGAGAATATAATCTGAAGCCCCTGCGTCTTCAATGAGGTCATCGACCGTGTTGGCACTAAGCATGCTCAGGAGGTTCAAGGGCTTATCTCTGCTATCTACAACCTTGTCCGGCTTAGCATTTCTGGCCTGATGGAAGAAGAGGTAGGATGCCCATTTGTTGATATGAACCAAATCAGAGGGCTCTTTATAGAAGGTGGTACAGGCAAGATAGTGGCTCATTAGCTCTTGGTACACCGCCACTTCCCGAGAGTTTGTATCCCTCAGCTCCCTATTCATGGGAACATACTCTTCATAAGGAGTGTCCCCCATTGGCAGCTTTAAAATCTCTGCCATCTCATGAAGGGCTAAGCCCAACTCACCTAGTGGAGTGACGAAAGTCCCAGTAAGCGAATTGTATCGCTCCATCAAAGCTAAAAATAAGTTGGGGTTGACAGGCAGCCCAACACTAGTGGCACTCACAGCCGCGAACAAGCCAATACTTTCCAGCTCCATCTGGAAGTGCTTCAGGGCTGAGGCAGTTAAACTGTCCCATCAAAGATTCCCAGGGCTAAGCCATCTACTAGTGCGAGGGTTAACCTTGGGGTACACTCCTCCCTACCCCATAAAGTCATTGCAGAAAGTCGATATTTGAACCGACTGGATCAGTGAAGTGTCTTCACTCGGGACGCTACCAGGCAGTAATCCTCTGAAAGGCATCACAAGACCTGAAGGACTGCTCACAAAGACTCCTCGGTTCAATACTTTCTTGTATGAGATCTTCCCTGGCCTCCCATGAAGATCTGGAGTCAGAGTCCACATCATCTTCCTAGGATGTGTGGCATGGAAGAATGCCGAGATAGGGTAATCTCTGGGCATCCTGGGCAGAAACATGACCGTGCCCTCAGCAATAAACACCCAATTTTCCTTCTTGGGTTTAGTCTGGGATTGTCTGTCGATAACATCCCCGAATAAGAAACCTGGTTTCTTATATTCAGTCCCATCTATGTATGTCAGGGGCTCCCCACTGATCATACTCAGCAGCATTCGTTCTCCTTGGGACGAGATCAGAGTTCCCCTTTCTTGAGGATACTCGATTCCAGAGATGGGGAATGTTACATGGGATAAGTCCTCTAGATAGTTGGAATTCAGCATCCCAGTAGCTGAGCCCATCACTTCAGCCAAAGGAGGGATTTGCAAGTCCACTACAAAATGCAAGAAAACAAGTCAGTTTTTACGCTAGACGCTACACTCTTGCAGTATACGCCAAAGACTAAAAGTCTGAGCTTTTACGCCAGACTGCAAAAACTTGAGATTTTACGCTGGAACCTATTTTTAGTGCGTAAAACTCAAGGTTGGCAGTATACGCCAAAATCTAACAGTCTGATCTTTTTATGACAGACAGGCAAAATTTGGTTTTTTATGCCGAAATTTACATCCAGCGCGTAAAACTCAAAGTTTGTAGTTTACGCCAAATTTTGTCAGTTTGAGTTTTTACGCCAGACTGCAAAAAGATGGAGTTTTTACGCTGACACATTAGAAATGTGGCGTACTGTTTCGCATACACGTACAACATGTGCAGAGGGTTCTCTATTCCTCTCGAAGTCTTTACCTGTGATGCCCGAAGCGCAGCTCGTCGGAGGAGCACTTCGTTCAGATCGGGGCTCGCTCAGCCTAATGGGGGTTGCTCGTGCTTGAGCAGAGGAGCGAGATAAGGAAGCAGTTTTCTTTCCCTTAGCAGTGGAAGCCTATTTCGGTGCCATGGCGAAGCTCAAAGTTCTCAGAAAAGAGACGAAGACGAAGAGTTCTCAAAGTGACGAAGGGTTTTACAAAGACAGATGAAGGGTTTCTCGCTCAAGACCTTAGGCTATTTATAGAGTTCGGATAACTCTTCGAATCCCTAACCAAATTCGACATTTAATAGTCGGTTATGATTTGGGACCACGTTAGCCTATCATTTAAAAAATAAGACGGACAGTCATGCTGCATAACGGATCCAGATTTTACGCGTAGAGCAGATATATAATTTTACGCTCAGAGGCTACAAATCTACGGTTTTACGCTCAGAAGCTTTTTACGCTCAGAGGCTACAAATCTATGATTTTATGCTCAGAAACTTTTACGCTCGAAAGCTACAGATCTATGATTTTACGCTCAGAAGCTACAGAAGGTTAATTACAAAGGTTTACGCAAAAAATGCTCCTTTTTGGCTACAAAACATTCCAAGTGCCTGAAACACACAGACGTCAGCATGGAAGATGACTCTTCTTCTTGGGCCATTCAGAATCTTTTACATCTAAGTTCAAGTATTGCCTGTTCGGCGGACATTTCTCGCCCTATTTTGAGGGATTTTCGGGGAAACCATTCTTGAAGACGATGGTCTGAACATAAATTCTTCGTATCAAAGAAGTGATAATTCAGAATTCTATGCGACTCCTCGTCCAAAAATAGCATGACAGTTGGATCTTCAAGACAACTTAATGCTAAAGAGCTTTTTACGCATCTTCCATTACGCATAAAAGACGTGACGTGACCAGATAAGCGTTTATCAGAGTCAGCATAAAATTATCCAGACGTGTCGAAGCTGCACATTATCAGACTTCCTCACAGCAAATATGGAAAATCAGCAATGCGTAAAAGAAGACAAGTTTATTAATCATGATTACATATGATGGAAATCCAGTTTACAAAGAATTTTTTATTTTCATGATTACATATGATGGAAATCCTTTTTTTTAACAAAGGATTTCTCATTAAAGATCATACTGGGAATCTGTTGTGCCAGGTTCTCATATTGGTGGAGATCTTTTTCTTCTTCTACGATACTTCATCGGCTTCTGCGACCGATGAACAAGAAAATGATTAATGGCGGGAGGATACAAAACTGATCCTGTTATATTCAAGCCCACCCTCCATACGCCATGGCAGCTACGCCCTAAAATTGTGTTAGGGATTCAGACCCAACACAATACTGGAAGACAGGGCCAAACTGCCTACCTACCTCCAACTTCATAATAGGAGAAAATACAGCTAACAAGCTGTGTGGTCTGATGAGACCCTTTCCTATCTCCTGGATGAATCGCCATATAAAATTACTGATTATTCCGAGCAAAGGAAGCTATGATATCCTTCTATGATCTATTGTTGCAGAGGACATTTGCTCGAAGATGCCTCTTTTTACGGCTCCTTACATGCTGGAAGAGCATGATCTTCTTCTTCCTCAGGTCAGCCCAATGGATCTCGACAACCATCTCTTTTGGTGAAGGAAGTATGGAAAGACCGGTTCACTTGCTTGCCTTTATATAGGCAGAAGAGAACATACCAAATCCCAACAAATTCCTAAAATTTGCCGAGAAATCAGCCTCGCAGAACGAGTCAAAATTGACCGTTTCATGCTTCATTCAAAGTATTTCAAATTACGAGGAATTTGAAAACTTTGAAGAGGGTCTTGTAGAAGCATGAAAAATACGCTGGAGAATTATACGCGTAAAACCTCCAACGTGCATGAAGCCCACGTAAAACAGAGCTCTAGCACCGTGTGGCATAAAATATGACTTCAGAGCATTTGCGTACAACAGAGCTTTAACGCTATCCAGCGTAGAATAGAGCTCCAAAACAACCCGCGTAAGGCAGCACTTCCAAGCTGTTTTGGCTTAAAAAGGTTGCTACACTCTGGCGTAAACTATGTCTGCTTTTAATGAAGCGTGAAGTTGTACGAGGAACTCTTCTTATTCCTCGAATGAACCTGTCAGACAAAATAGTGAACCTGACTCCTGGCAAAGAGTACTACACGACGATCGAGAGGACGGCTGTAATAATGATTCTGTACAAAGGCCCAGGTTGTCGTTTAGTGATATATCCTTGATACAAGTCATTTTTACGCACTCAAGAAATATGCTGCCTATTTTACACAGGCAGAAATGAGCCTTTACGCTCAAGATGAGATGAAATCAGACGCCACGTCAAAAGCTATTCTTCGTACAGAACTCGAGGCATATCTCTGCAGTTAATGCGCGAGATGGGGGCAGATCTCTACATTTAATGCACGAGATTTTGTTCTATTTTCAATGACTAAGAGAGCTAAAATTAGGGCTAATACGCTCACATCACCATCCTTGCATGTTACGCCAACCAGGCTATTTTCAACTATAAGAGAACGCCGTATGCTATCTCCTGGAAATATGCCAACTCTGGCTATATTTGCTGTCACCCCCACTTTTTGGATTAGGGGTATTTTCATTTTTTCGTAATTAATGAGTAAATGACCGCATGATAATTGATTATTCTCAATTTTTGTGATTTTATTTTGTTGCACCTCACCGTCGTTTTGAATTTTAGAACCCCACTTGCATTCACTTTTTTAAATTGATTCATAAGTCGAACTTGTACAACTTTTCATTGTTTGGACACCTTGGTGCAAGAGTACATCGAGGTATCCATCCCGTGGATGATACGTAAATAAACCCAAATTCTCTTTAGGTGTAAATTCCATAAATTTTTGGAAGTGTGTAATACAACATCAATTTCCCTGAACCATGGCCTTAGACCATCGAACCAATGCATTCTAGCAATTTCTTTATTATTTGAAATTCCAACCATTGTAATACCCATGAGAAAGCCCAATCCCAGGAAGGCCTTGACCAGACCTAATTCTAGGTCAACCCAAAGTCTACTATGATTATATATATACATAAGTATTGCTTCCCTATTTCTTTCTCAACCAAAACCTAATACACCAGCCGACAATCTCAAAACCCCCCCGATTTTACTATTCCCCGCCTGAACGCTGAACGTTGCCGCCTGAACGCTGAACGCTGCCGCCTGAACGCTGAGCGCTGCCGCGCTGAACTCGAGCAGGCCGCTGAAGCCTGGACCCCGCGCTGAACTCGAGCAGGCCGCTGAAGCCTGGACCCCACGCTGAAGTCGACGACCGCCGCTGCTGACCGAGAAGTTCCCGCACTGAAGTCGACGTCGCTGCCGACCGAGAGTTCCCGTGCAGACTGACTGCTCGACGACCGGAGTTCGACGACAAACCCTGCACATCGACCGGCCTTCCCTGTTCGTGACCATCGCCTCGTAATCGTCATCGTGCCGCGTGCAGGTTCGCTCCTATCCACGTTCCCGTCATTTCCTATGATAATATATATAACTAAGGACGTATGTATATACGTATTTGCATACGTATTGGTATATTGCTATATATAATATGTGCTCAGCTAATATCTATATACATACGTATAAGTAGTGTATAGGTATCCCCTAGTATATATTTTAATAATTATATACATGGTATAATTTTGTTAAGTATATATATATATATATATATATATATATATATATATATATATATATATATATATATTATAATTGTAATTAATAAATATTAATGTATATGCCTATGAAACGTATAATGCTCAATTAGTTTAATACATATATACATATCTATTATAAGCGTAATTAATTAGTATGATGAGAGATTAGTTCATATTAAGTCCTATGTATCATATGTCCGAGATGTCTTGATTGTGACCATGGATACCCGTAGTTACATCTACCTGTGACCATGTAGCATGATAGTAGACTGCCATATGTACACTGACGTACTGGCAGGACCGTACCATTGACTGTCTGTTATGCACAACAACTACAGACGTGACCCTTAGTATAGTCCTTGATCATTATGTTGATGTGAGCTAGAGTATTGTCTGATGAAATATTGTATTATATGATATGTCTATAGGACTGTTGGATCTTTCAGACGACACCTTGGAACCCAGACAGTGGTATTGCCAGCTAAGGACCACAGGCGAGTACATTCTCTGAGAGTTTCCATTATGTTGATTATCTCTATAATTCTTGTTGTATAGCATACATGACTCTGACACTATTGTTTACACGAGTTAGCATCATTGAGACCTGTCACGAGGAGTCGTGATTGGAATCCATCGTGCTAGCTGGGAAAACGGGGAAGTATTAGTAGTTTATGTGATCATACCCAACTTACATGCAGCATTAGCTCACCCACATTTCACGTCGGTGCAGCCTTACCCTTACATGCCTCATCGCTGTTACATCTGGTTAGCCTGACCTGTTGGGGATGACCGCTAATCAATGTAATGAGTCATATAGTCCCAAGCCGATCACATGATATACTGATGTTTCACTCACTTAGTTAGATATTCTTGACATGCATCTCTAGTACATTGATCTAGCATCTCTACATGTCCTAGTTATTGTTCTTGTACACACTTATATACCAGTTCTTTGTTCTTGCGTGTACTTGTAGTTCTATTCATCGTTAGATGCATATTGATGATGATGTTCCAGTATTTCTTATTCAAGCATTTCTTTATTCCAGTATCTTATTGCCAGTTGTTCATATCTGTCTTGTATTTCTTTACACTGTGTTATAATTTTTGTCAATATATGTGGAACTGCTGTTAGAGGTGTATTTTATTCCAATCCTGACTGGATATTTTTTCTAAAGAATTTTGAGGATTTCTGTACCACGCACTACGGACCAGGTATAGATGCAGACTATGCACCAGAGATCCTAGAGGAGACCATGCTTCTAGAGGAGGCATTGCCTACAGCTATCTAGATAGTATTTATTTATGCTTGAGACTTATGGAGGTTATTTTAGTTTATGTTAGATTTATGTTAAGTTTAATTGGAGACTTGTGTTGGACAGCTAGACTGTGAGTTATCTTTATGTTTGAGACATGGTGTTTAACTATGTCATTTCCTTTTATCTTTTATCGTGCCTTATAGTTGTTGTGATTGAGTTACCTTGTGAGATTATTGTGAGATGTATATTGACCTCCTAATGGAGATAGATATCATTGACAAGTGTTTAGCTATATAGTATTACTGTGACCTAGACAGCGTTCTACCGTCGATGCTGCGGCGTAGGCTGGACGTACCCACGCTCTCGTGCCCCTATACCGGGTGCGGGTCGTGACACATTTTTAGTGGTGGCCCATGCAGGTCTAGTTTCACAAGTTATGCGATATCGTGGTAGTGCGACAACTTAGTTGTACTGCTGCGAGCCTGTGCTAGGATATAGGAAATATGATCTAGGATGAGAATATGCTCAATCACACTAGGAAATTCTGAACTTCATATTGCTATTCTAATGGATTGCTTCCTTTAGCACTTTAGTGTCCTTCCTTGATAATATCATGTCTATCACCTTAATTGATTCTTTGATCTGTATTCAGGATGTTGTCGAATACTAGATCCATGAGAATGGGAGCAGCCAATTCAGAGAGGACTGCCACCTCTCAACCTGACGAACAGATACCTGGAGATCCTCCTAGATCTCCTGTTCGTGTGGGAGTGTCTACGGCTAACGGGATTCCTCCTCCACCCATACAGAGGATTGCCCCAGCTATGACAGACAACCTTCCACCACCACCGACACCGATTTTCGGAGGAGTGCCCGCTGACGGGGCACAGATGTTCGCACTGATGCAGGGCATGCTAGAGGCCCAGAGAGTAACAGTAGAGGCTCAGCGTGTTCAAGCTGAGGCTCAGAGAATGCAAGCAGAAGCACACTAGGCGCAGACCGAACTGATGAGAGAGAGCATGGAGAATGCTCATCAGGTGACTCTCCAGGCTGTGGAGAGAGTAGCTCGACAACCGCAACATCAAGGTCAACAACAACAGAGGCCCGGTACCATAGTGGACTTTAAGAAGATGATGCCTCGGGAGTTCAAAGGCACAGAAGGAGTACTATATGCTGACGAATGGTTAGAAGACATAGAGAGGAATTTGCGCTTATCACAGATTCCAGAGATTCTTCAGATAGGGGCCGCTGGCAGTCAGATGTTTGATATCGCACTGACGTGGTATCGTACAGAGCCGAGACTCGCCGCTGAAGGACTTACTTGGGAGGACTTTAAGGAACTCTTCAAAGAGAAATTCTTTCATGACGTAGCCTTGGGAGCATTAGAAAGTCAGTTCCATGACTTAGTCCAAAGAGGCATGTCAGTCGACGAATATGCTGCAGAGTTTTGTCGATTGAGTCGATTTGCCCCATCGATGGTTCGAGACCCAGGAGACAGAGCTCAAAAATTCAAGAAAGGATTGAATAGGGAGATCAAGTCTCGTACTTCGGAACGACGTACTGCTACATTTGAGAGTATTCTGATGGATGCCCAGATTGCCGAAGATGACTTGGACCTCAGGCCCAAGAGAGGATGCAATACATCTGGAGCAACAGGAGGTAACACATGACCAGCCAAGCGCCCACACTTTCAACAACAACATAGGCCGCACCAGCAACAACACCAGCAACAACACCAGCAACAGGCACCACTTCGAGGACATGCTCAACAACAGCAACCACAAAGATATAATCAACTCATTGCCCCCATGTTCGTATTGCGGAAAGAAGGGACATACAAGAGACATCTGCAGAAAAAGGTTGGGCACTTGCTTATCGTATGGGTCAGCAGCACATCAGCTGAGGGACTGCCCAACTATTCAGACTCGCCAAGGAGGAGGAGCAGCTCAGAGAGGACCAGCCAGAGCACCTATTATACCAGGAGGCCAGCAGAGAGGACCTCCACTTCCATCACAGCAGGAGAGGTTTGCTCAGCAGCAGCAACAACAGAGAGGAGCACCACAAGGACGAGCTTACGTCATGACCACTGAGAAGGCCGAGCCAGCTGGAGATGTGATTTCAGGTTCAGTTTTACTCAATTCTATTCCAACACTTGCATTATTTGATTCTGGCGCTTCCCATAGTTTCGTATCTGTATCTTATGCCCTCAAGCATCATTTAGAAATGGAACCATTAGATAAGACTTACAAGATAACGACAGGAGGAGGCATTATCCTAGTCCGTGATTGTTGCAAGGGTCAGAGAGTGTCATTGGAAGGCCGAGAGTTGAGCGTGAGTTTACTCGTCATGCCACTTCCGGAATACGATATTGTACTCGGAATGGACTGGTTAAGTAAACACCATGCTTCTATAGATTGTCACGGAGGAAGAGTAGTATTTCGACCACCAGGAGAGCCAGAGTTTGAGATTGCCAGAGGAGCAGAGGAGCAGAGCAGAGGCACTTTTTGCGAAGCCAGGGTGGAAGAAGAAGAGATACCGCATCCACTTATAGCAGAGTTCCTGGATGTGTTTCCAGAGGAGTTGTCAGGTTTGCCACCAGACAGAGATGTTGAGTTCTCTATAGACTTGATACCAGGAGCGGAGCCTATTTCACAACATGTCTATAGAGTTAACAACAACGAGTTAGTAGAACTAAAGAAACAAGTTGAGGAGCTGCAAGACAAAGGTTTTATTAGATCCAGTTTATCGCCATGGGGAGCACCGGTATTATTTGTACCGAAGAAGGATGGCACGGTACGTATGTGTATCGATTATAGAGCTTTGAATAACCTCACTATCAAGAATAAATACCCGCTGCCGAGGATAGATGATCTTTTCGATCAATTAAGCGGAGTGAAGGTGTTTTCAAAAATAGACTTGAGGTCAGGCTATCACCAGGTGAAGGTGAAGAAAGAAGACATACCGAAGACCGCCTTTCGGACCAGATATGGCCAGTTTGAATTTACAGTAATATCGTTTGGTTTAACCAATGCACCAGCAGTATTTATGAACTTGATGAACAAAGTATTCCACCAGTACCTTGACAAGTTCGTAGTGGTGTTTATTGACGATGTAAAACCCCCTTCCTAGAAAATCGTATATACCTTTTATTTATTAATTATTAATTAAATTATAGTAATTAGAGCTAAATAGGAGAAATAAATTTTTAATAATTTTTATGTTAGGTGTTCGGGCACTTAGATGACTTATGGGACCATCAGGAATTTTTTGAAATTTATTCCATGTAGGAGACCCCTTGAGCAGTTGCTAGCCTAACGATGTGCAATACCCTAATCTATAAATTTTCTTATGAGTATATATATATATATATATATATATATATATATATATATATATATGTATATACAAATATATATATATGTATATATATATTTTATTAATAGGAAAAGAAAGAATTAAGTAAAAGAAATTATTTAATAATAAGCTTAACTAAGAATAATAAGTATAATAATAATAATATTAATAATACTCATTGCCTGCAACTTTAGCATTTTGCTAAAGTTCTCTTCATGCGGATTGTTGCTGTGACCACAGCAACTTGACAATGCATAGACCGCCCTAGTTGCATAGCGCAGAAACTTATTTTTCTTTCCTTTTCTTTTTCCGCGGACCCAAATCCATCCGCACCCTCTCTCTTAATATATATATATATATATATATATATATATATATATATATATATATATTAGCTCCCTAAAACCCTAACCTAAACTCCAGACTTCCTCTTCCCATCTAAGAGCCGTCACCGCAGCCAGAGAAGCCTCACCAAGCCATCCAACCATCCCGTCGACGCCGACCTCGCATCCTGCAGTTTCCCACTCGAGGCACCTTCGCTCCGGCGCATTTTCTCGTCGACTCGCTCGACCAAACGCTGTTCCGTTTTTATAGGTATGATCTCCCCTCAACTCTCTCCAATATTCGTTTTATAGCCAACCTCAGAAAACGTATGTCCCTAGGTGTAAATTAGCGTCCAAAGTGGACGGACAGACCCAATTCTAGGATCGCAGAATTTCAGAATGACCACCCGTATTGCCGAGTTCGTATCTCCCACCACAGAGATCCGAATTCGGTGATTCTTTTTGATACCTGTAGAATACCTGACCTAGTTTAATTTCTGTAAAATAACCCTAGGCTAATAGTTGCTGTGGACATAGTTTAATTCGTCATAAAACTGCGCGCACCAACTTTTTTCGGTTTTCCAAAAGTTGGAAAACGGAGCGCGCCCCGCCAAACGGGACCACCCCGCCGTGTGCCAAGTGTACCCAATGGTGCACACAGCATAACCGGACACGTAAAAATTTGTGGAGACTGATTCGGACGCGTGTACGCGCCGGAATCAGGCCGTATCCGCGGACACATTTCGTGTCACAACTTTTGTGGAACTCGCACGTATTTTGTGCACGCTTGTCAGATTGCGATAAAACTTACGCCACTGGACTCGTGGTAACGCGCTGGTCCTGTGACCCAAATTTTACGCGATTCTGAGACGGTTGACCAAATCGCCAATTGGCGGGCCCCATAGTTGACTTTTTGGACCAAATTTTGTTCGGCTCATCGGAATCCACATTTGGACATACCGTTGGGTTCGTATTGACATCTAGAGTTGTTTGACCTATAGTTTGTCCCATTTAGAGACTGTTATCCTTGGCACGGTTTTTGGTGCAAAGTGGGTCACACGTGGACCCTATTTTTATCCAAAATTACCGTTTTGCCCCTGTGTCCAAATTGGACGAAAGGGATGTGCTTTTTAGCTATTTTGCTCATTCCAGAAATGTAGGTGATGTTTATTTCAGCATCCGGAGACGTTTGTTCGGAGTCCTTAGTTCCAGGTTCAGTGTCCTTGACATTCGGACGCGTACACTTTACAGATTTCTTGCCAGGCAAGTATAACTTGCCATTGTACTGTATTTACATTCCATATGAGGCATGCATGTTTATTTTCTGTTTATTTAGTTTATTTATTTTAACTGCTATATAAACTGCGCGTCCAAGGAAACTTGGGTGCAACGACGGTGTCATCGTACTATGTTTTTATTTATGTATATGCATTGGACCTACTTTATGAGACTACCCCATTTTCATGAGACATTTATGTTTCATTGGCCATGACACTATTCTTACACGAGTGTGAGTCACATGTAGGACACGGACTTGCGTACTCGGCTGGCCCCCGGTACGTATAGGTCGTGCGACGGATAGGGATAACTGCCAATAGAAACTTTGCATGCTAGTAGACCTGGCGGTTATTAGAGGTTTATCGTGTCATGGACATGACATGCTTAGAGCATTGGGTGGGGAGAACAACAAGTACCGCATTTGAGCTCCTTTACACTTTTTCTCCTGTACGCCCGGATTCTCCGCTGGAGATACGGGTCATGATGACCACTATATATTATGTACTATCAGGTGGGCCACCGGCGTTCAAAAGACGACGTGCCTTTTAGGCCCCTGGATCTCCAAAAGAGAACCATGCCAAATCCCAGTTTTCAGCCAGATAGCTCACTTGTGGGGAAATGTGTTCTTAACTGCATTCACATAGATGGTTAGGCGACCCCAATGGATGTTTATTTTCAGTACTTTATTGGCATGTGCTTTTTGTATCTTGTTACGTCCCTCTGAGGACCTAGTCCCTTCCAGATATAGGTGAGCAGGAGTATCCGCAGGAGTATGGACCTGGACCTGATGCTACCTATCAGCCTGAGGAGATCTTACCTTATGATTATATGTGATTCATTGCAGCTGTTTAGAGATTTTAGTTGCTATTCCTTTCTAGACATTTATTCTTATATTAGAGTTTATTCTCTTCTCTCTTTAGTAGTTTATTATAGTCGATTTACAGTGGATTTGTCTCCACCCGACTATTGCACTTTGAGATTACTATTTGAGACTACTTCTTTGATATTCATTTATTGATTTCCATTCTTCTATTATTTGTGCTGTGGATGAGATATAGAACTGCGTGTGACTTGTTGTGACATATATTTACCACTGTGGATTGGATATTCATGTGCAGCGTACGTGTGTATATGGTTTCCATATATTGGAGTTCGTATACATACGGCTGGCGTGTTACGTATTCCTAGTCCTACGTATTTTGGGACTGGGGCGTGACATATTTTTGTGGTGGCCCATGCAGGTCAAGAATATATTATCGTGGTTACGTAACTGTACCGAACAAGCTTGCGTAATAGGAATAGAGTATAAGGATGTCATCCACGCTTGATTGAAATTCATCCTTCCTATTTAATACTTGCATCCTGTTTGATTCCTGTACTTTTTCTAATCGTTTCGTACGTCAACTGCAGAGAGATGGATTTGCAGAATGGACGTACTGCCGCCGATGGCGACGCAACTTCTGGAGTCAATGGTCAGACTCAAGGAGGGACCCAACGATTCCTAGGCTTCCGGGGCCAGATGGACAGACTCACACCCCAGTTCCATCTGACCTTCCCGCTTCACCTATTGGAAACCTTCCACCTGCATCAGTACCGCAAGATGGCCAAGCGCAGATGTTCCAATTCTTTCAGATGATGATACAGGAACAGAGGCAGCAGGCAGCCGAACAGAGGCAGCAGGCAGTCGAGCAGAGGCAAGAATTTTTGGCAGCACTGGAGAGGATGGCTGCATATGCTACTGTACCAGCCCAAATACTAGCTCCAGTACCTCGAGCTAAGGTTGGATCAGTAAAGGATTTTGTTCAGATGGGTGCAAGGCAGTACAAGGGCACTGAGAGCCCGGAGAAGACTACCAGCTGGATCACTCACACACAGAAGCTACTGGAGGCATCGCAGTTACCTACGGACCTATGGATGACGGGTGTACGAACGCTTGTAGATGGTAATGCTCATCACTGGTGGGAATCCATGGAGCGCCAGTTGGGTACTTACCAGACTTGGGAGCAGTTCTTGGAGTTCTTTGAGGGAAAGTACTTCCCGGACACTGTCAGGGACACCTTGTATGATCAGTTTCTTCACTTAGAGCAGGGAACCAGACCGTGGATGAGTATGATGCCGAGTTTAATCGACTCAGCAAATATGGCGCTGCATTGATACCAAATGACTTGGCTAAGGCTAAGAGATTTCATCGAGGACTGACCCAGGAGCTTCAACATTATACAAGCTCGCAGTCCCGAGTCTCTTATGCTGAACTACTAACAGAGGCCAGATTTTAGGAAACCATTAGCAGAGGAAGAGGAGGTCAGCTGAGGACACAACAAGGAACAACAAGGATACAGCAGGGACCAGCCAGGACACCACAGGGAGGACCTATCAGACGTCTTTTGGCACAACAGCATCAGCAACACCGAGCAGGACCGTATCGGATTCCGAAAAAACCCCAATGTAATTATTATGGGAAGATCGGACATATTTCGAGGGATTGACGGACTCGCTTGGGTCAGTGTATGAGATGTGGCTCCGGACAACACATGGCGAGAGACTGCCCAATGCAGACATCGACACTCCCACCACCAGTTCAGAGACTAGCGCTTCCAGCACCGAAGCCAGCCCAGCAGATGACCAGACCGGGAGCACCTCGACCCCCAGCAGCAGGAGGATTTCAGAGAGGACCACCGCTACCCACTCAGGAGGAGCAGTATATGAGGACCGGACATGGACAGCCGCAGAGGAACGGGAGAGCTTTTGCATTGGAGGTAGATGACATGGATCATGAGGTGGATGTCATAGCAGGTATTACCCTTGCTTTTACTTTTCCTGCTGTGACATTATTTGATACGGGAGCCACCCACTCATTCATATCATCTAGTTTTATTGCCAAACACAACATTGCTTTTACACCATTATCTAGTTGTGTTAGAATTCTTACTGGAGGAGGAGTTGTACCAGTTAGTAGAGTTTGTAGATCGGGACCTATAGTGATACGTGGTAGAGAGATGAATGCCCAACTCTTAGTCCTTCCTATGCCGTCTTTTGAGATTGTGCTTGGAATGGACTGGCTGAGCAAGAACCACGCTTTCTTCGATTGCTTTGGAGGAAGCATTCTTTTTATGGTACCAGGCCAGCCTGAACTTGAGTTTGCCCGAGGATCCACAGAAATCCTTGATGGTATGCAGCTCGCAATGGACGATGTTGTCTATCACCCTATTATTTCAGAATTTCTAGACGTCTTTCCAGAGGATTTGCCAGGACTACCCCCAGACAAAGACGTAGAGTTTTCAATTGAACTAACACCCGGAGCAGCACCTATAGCATCGCATATTTACAGACTGGCGAAGAAGGAGATGGACGAGCTGAAGGCACAGTTAAAAGAGCTAGAGGAGAAAGGTTTCATCCGACCGAGTGCATCACCCTGGGGAGCACCAGTGTTGTTTGTACCCAAGAAGGATGGGTCAGTGCGTATGTGCATTAACTACAGGGCCTTGAATGCAGTGACAGTGAAGAACAAATATCTATTGCCACGCATTGATGACCTGTTTGATCAACTCAGTGGAGCTAAGGTATTCTCGAAGATAGATTTGAGATCGGGGTATCACCAAGTGAAGGTACGGAAGCAGGACATTCCGAAGACCGCATTCAGAACAAGATATGGACACTACGAGTTTTTGGTCATGCCATTTGGATTGACCAATGCTCCAGCGATCTTCATGGACTTGATGAATCGAGTCTTTCACCAGTACTTGGACCAGTTCGTGGTCGTCTTCATAGATGATATACTTGTCTATTCGAAGAGCCACGAGGAGCACGAGGAGCACCTGCGGATTGTTCTAGAGACTTTGAGGAGAGAGCAGTTATATGCTAAACTCAGCAAATGTGAGTTCTTCTTGGACAGAGTTTCATTTCTTGGACATGTTGTTACAGGAGATGGTATTTCTGTTGATCCAGAGAAGATCTCCGCAGTTGAGACATGGCCTGTTCCTAAATCAGCAGCAGAGGTGAGGAGTTTTCTTGGACTTACGGGATATTACCGACGGTTCGTGGAAAACTTCTCAAGAATAGCGGCACCTATGACTCGTCTGACTTGTAAGGATCAAGAATTTATATGGACTGACGAGTGTCATGCAGCCTTTGAAGAGTTGAAGAAGTGACTGACTACAGCACCAGTATTGGCGATTCCGTCAGGATCAGAAGGTTATGTGATCTACAGTAACGCATCAGGAAAAGGCTTAGGATGCGTATTGATGCAGCATGGCAAGGTGATTGCATATGCATCTAGGCAGTTACGAGTACATGAGAAGAATTATCCAACTCATGACTTGGAACTTACAGCCGTTGTATTTGCTCTGAAGCTATGGAGACATTACTTATATGGGGAACGAGTGGAAATCTATACGGACCACAAAAACCTCAAGTACGTCTTCACGCAGAAGGAGTTAAATATGAGGCAACGTCGATGGCTTGAGTTAATGAAAGATTTCGAGATAGAGCTACATTATCATCCAGGCAAGGCTAATGTGGTAGCAGACGCGTTAAGCCGGAAGCCAGCAGCTTACTTCTTGACAGCACAGAGGGAACTTTGGGAGGACTTGCAAGAGTTTGGCATTGAAGTGATAGTACCCGGAGCAGAGGGGACACACTTACAAGTTTAATCATCATTGGTAGAGAGGATTAAGGCAACCTTGCCTACAGATGCCAGATTCAGGAGACTAAAGGAAAGGACAGAGGCCGGAGAACAGACCGGATTGCGCATTCATGAGGATGGAACATTACGATGTGGTGAACGTCTTTATGTTCCAAATGGAGAGATTCGACAGGAGCTGATGACAGAGGCTCATAGTTCGATCTATTCTATTCATCCTGGAGGTACCAAGATGTATCGTAACTTACGACAGCATTTTTGGTGGCATGGGATGAAGAGAGAGAGATAGCTCGCTTTGTAGCTAAATGTCTGGTATGTCAACAAGTGAAGGCGGAGCACCAGAGGACAGCAGGATTATTGCAACCACTTCCGATTCCAGAGTGGAAGTGGGAGCACATCACTATGGACTTCGTCACGGGTTTTCCCAAGAGTCCAAGTGGGAGAGATACAGTGTGGGTAATAGTGGACCGACTCACCAAGTCAGCCCATTTTATACCTTTTAGAGTGGGTCAGTCTACAGAAGCTTTAGCTGATTTATATATGAGGCAGATCATGAGAATGTACGGCATACCAGTCAGCATTGTATCGGACCGAGATTTGCGCTTCACATCGCACTTTTGGAGGAGCATGCAAGAGAGTCTTGGTACTCGTCTGAAGTTTAGTACATCTTACCACCCGCAGACAGATGGGCAGTCAGAGCGTACTATTTAGACCTTGGAAGACATGTTGAGGGCTTGCATGTTAGACTTCGGAGGATCATGGGAGGACCACCTACATCTTGTAGAGTTTTCTTACAACAATAGCTATCAAGCGAGTATTCAGATGGCTCCGTTTGAAGCATTGTATGGAAGAAAATGTAGGTCTCCTGTGTGTTGGAGTGACGTGGGAGAACGTCAGATTTTGGGACCCGAGTTGGTGGTCAACACTGTAGAGACAGTCAAGAAAATTCAGGGGCACTTGCGAGCAGCGCAAGACAGGCAGAAGCAGTGGGCAGACCTTCATCGTCATCCCTTGGAGTTCAAAGAGGGCGATCACGTCTTCTTGAGGATATCACCGACCAGAGGCACCATCCGATTCGGAGGGCGCGGCAAATTGAGTCCAAGGTATATTGGACCATTTGACGTACTCGAGAGAGTTGGAGAGGTGGCATATCGACTTGCGCTACCACCATCACTGGAGGGAGTACATGACGTATTCCATGTGTCGCAGCTCAGGCGATATGTACGTGGCAGACAGCAGTCATATTCTTGACCATTCAGAGATCACCATTGGGCCGAGCTTGTCGTACCAAGAGCAACCCGTGGGAATCCTTGATCGTCGAGAGAAGGTATTGAGGAACCAGTCTATTCCCTTGGTTCGCGTAGCATGGAGGCATGGCGCGCCAGGAGAATCAACTTGGGAGCGCGAGGACGACATGCGCAAGCATTTTCCGAACCTATTCGCAGACCAAGGTATGAATTTATATTGTTAATTTATATCTTATACCATCCTTGCATTCTATCGTGGCTTAATTTTAATTTCGAGGACAAAATTTTTACAAGTTGGGTAGAATGTAAAACCCCCTTCCTAGAAAATCGTATATACCTTTTATTTATTAATTATTAATTAAATTATAGTAATTAGAGGTAAATAGGAGAAATATATTTTTAATAATTTTTTTTGTTAGGTGTTCGGGCACTTAGATGACTTATGGGACCATCAGGAATTTTTCGGAATTTATTCCATGTAGGAGACCCCTTGAGCAGTTGCTAACCTAACGATGTGCAATACCCTAATCTATAAATTTTCTTATGAGTATATATATATATATATATATATATATATATATATATATATATATATGTATATACAAATATATATATGTATATATATATTTTATTAATAGGAAAAGAAAGAATTAAGTAAAAGAAATTATTTAATAATAAGCTTAACTAAGAATAATAAGTATAATAATAATAATATTAATAATACTCATTGCCTGCAACTTTAGCATTTTGCTAAAGTTCTCTTCACGCGGATTGTTGCTGTGACCACAGCAACTTGACAATGCATAGACCGCCCTAGTTGCATAGCGCAGAAACTTATTTCTCTTTCCTTTTCTTTTTTCGTGGACCCAAATCCATCCGCACCCTCTCTCTTAATATATATATATAATATATATATATATATATATATATATATATATATATATATATATATATATATATATATATATATATATATATATATATATATGTATATATATATTAGCTCCCTAAAACTCTAACCTAAACTCCAGACTTCCTCTTCCCATCTAAGAGCCGTCACCGCAGCCAGAGAAGCCCCACCAAGCCATCCAACCATCCCGTCGACGCCGACCTCGTATCCTGCAGTTTCCCACTCGAGGCACCTTTGCTCCGGTGCATTTTTCCGTCGACTCGCTCGACCAAACGCTGTTCCGTTTTCATAGGTATGATCTCCCCTCAACCCTCTCCAATATTCGTTTTATAGCCAACCTCAGAAAACGTATGCCCCTAGCTGTAAATCAGCGTCCAAAGTGGACGGACAGACCCAATTCTGGGATCGCAGAATTCCAGAATGACCACCCGTATTGCCGAGTTCGTATCTCCCACCACAGAGATCCGAATTCAGTGATTCTTTTTGATACCTGTAGAATACCTGACCTAGTTTAATTTCTGTAAAATAACCCTAGGCTAATAGTTGCTGTGGACATAGTTTAATTCGTCACAAAACTGCGCGCACCCACTTTTTCCGGTTTTCCAAAAGTTGGAAAACGGAGCGCGCACCGCCAAACGGGACCGCCCCGCCGTGTGCCAAGTGTACCCAATGGTGCACACAGCATAACCGGACACGTAAAAATTAGTGGGGACTGATTCGGACGCGTGTACGCGCCGGAATCAGGCCGTATCCGCGGACACATTTTGTGTCGCAACTTTTGTGGAACTCGCACGTATTTTGTGCACGATTGTCATATTGCGACAAAACTTACGCCACTGGACTCGTGGTAACGCGCTGGTCCTGTGACCCAAATTTGACACGATTCTGAGACGGTTGACCAAATCGCTAATTGGCGGGCCCCATAGTTGACTTTTTAGACCAAATTTTGTTCGGCTCATCGGAATCCACATTTGGACATACCATTGGGTTCGTATTGACATCTAGAGTTGTTTGACCTATAGTTTGTCCCATTTAGAGACTGTTACCCTTGGCACGCTTTTCGGTGCAAAGTGGGCCACACGTGGACCCCACTTTTACCTGAAATTACCGTTTTGCCCCTGTGTCCAAATTGGACGAAAGGGATGTGCTTTTTAGCTATTTTGCTCATTCCGGAAATATTGGTGATGTTTATTTCAGCATCCGGAGACGTTTGTTCGGAGTCCTTAGTTCCAGGTTCAGTGTCCTTGACATTCGGGCGCGTACACTTTACAGATTTCTTGCCAGGCAAGTATACCTTGCCATTGTACTGTATTTACATTCCATATGAGGCATGCAAGTTTATTTTCTGTTTATTTAGTTCATTTATTTTAACTGCTATATAAACTGCGCGTCCAAGGAAACTTGGGTGCAACGACGGTGTCGTCGTACTATGTTTTTATTTATGTATATGCATTGGACCTACTTTATGAGACTACCCCATTTTCATGAGGCATTTATGTTTCATTGGCCATGACACTATTCTTACACGAGTGTGAGTCACATGTAGGACACGGACTTGTGTACTCGGCTGGCCCCCGGTACGTATAGGTCGTGCGACGGATAGGGATAACTGCCAATAGAAACTTTGTATGCTAGTAGACCTGGCGGTTATTAGAGGTTTATCGTGTCATGGACATGACATGCTTAGAGCATTGGGTGGGGAGAACAACAAGTACCGTATTTGAGCTCCTTTACACTTTTTCTCCTGTACGCCCGGATTCTCCGCTGGAGATACGGGTCATAATGACCACTATATATTATGTACTATCAGACGGGCCACCGGCGTTCAAAAGACGACGTGCCTTTTAGGCCCCTGGATCTCCAAAAGAGAACCATGCCAAATCCCAGTTTTCAGCCAGATAGCTCACTTGTGGGGAAAGGTGTTCTTAACTGCATTCACATAGATGGTTAGGCGACCCTAATGGATGTTTATTTTCAGTACTTTATTGGTATGTGCTTTTTGTATCTTGGTACGTCCCTCTGAGGACCTGGTCCCTTCCAGATATAGGTGAGCAGGAGTATCCGCAGGAGTATGGACCTGGACCTGATGCTACCTATCAGCCTGAGGAGATCTTACCTTATGATTATATGTGATTCATTGCAGCTGTTTAGAGATTTTAGTTGCTATTCCTTTCTAGATATTTATTCTTATATTAGAGTTTATTCTCTTCTCTCTTTAGTAGTTTATTATAGTCGATTTGCAGTGGATTTGTCTCCACCCGACTATTGCACTTTAAGATTACTATTTGAGACTACTTCTTTGATATTCATTTATTGATTTCCATTCTTCTATTATTTGTGCTGTGGATGAGATATAGAACTGCGTGTGACTTGTTGTGACATATATTTACCACTGTGGATTGGATATTCATGTGCAGCGTACGTGTGTATATGGTTTTCATATATTGGAGTTCGTATACATACGGCTGGCGTGTTACGTATTCCTAGTCCTACGTATTTTGGGACTGGGGCGTGACATATTTTTGTGGTGGCCCATGCAGGTTAAGAATATATTATCGCGGTTATGTAACTGTACCGAACAAGCCTGCGTAATTGGAATAGAGTATAAGGATCTCATCCACGCTTGATTGAAATTTATCCTTCCTATTTAATACTCGCATCCTGTTTGATTCCTGTACTTTTTCTAATCGTTTTGTACGTCAACTGCAGAGAGATGGATTTGCAGAATGGACGTACTGCCGCCGATGGTGACGCAACTTCTGGAGTCAATGGTCAGACTCAAGGAGGGACCCCAACGATTCCTAGGCTTCCGGGGCCAGATGGACAGACTCATACCCCAGTTCCATCTGACCTTCCCGCTTCACCTATTGGGAACCTTCCACCTGCCTCAGTACCGCAAGATAGCCAAGCGCAGATGTTCCAATTCTTTCAGATGATGATACAGGAACAGAGGCAGCAGGCAGCCGAGCAGAGGCAGAGGCAGTCGAGCAGAGGCAAGAATTTTTGGCAGCACTGGAGAGGATGGCTGCACATGCTACTGTACCAGCCCAAACACTAGCTCCAGTACCTCGAGCTAAGGTTGGATCAGTAAAGGATTTTGTTCAGATGGGTGCAAGGCAGTACAAGGGCACTGAGAGCCCGGAGGAGACTACCAGCTGGATCACTCACACACAGAAGCTACTGGAGGCATCGCAGTTACCTACGGACCTATGGATGACGGGTGTACGAACGCTTCTAGATGGTAATGCTCATCACTGGTGGGAATCCATGGAGCGCCAGTTGGGTACTTACCAGACTTGAGAGCAGTTCTTGGAGTTCTTTGAGGGAAAGTACTTCCCGGACACTGTCAGGGACACCTTGTATGATCAGTTTCTTCACTTAGAGCAGGGGAACCGGACCGTGGACGAGTATGATGCCGAGTTTAGTCGACTCAGCAAATATGGTGCTGCATTGATACCAAATGACTTGGCTAAGGCTAAAAGATTTCATCAAGGACTGACCCAGGAGCTTCAATATTATACAAGACTTTGATATCTCATTACAGTATCATCCAGGAAAAGCCAACGTAGTCGCGGATGCCTTGAGTAGGTACCCAATGGCTATGTGCTTGACTTCGGATAGACACTTATTAGCTGATCTTGAGAGCCTGGAAATTGAGGTATTAGTTCCAGGAGCTGAGATTCAGATGTCGGGACTGCAGATTCAATCAGAGTTGATAGACAGAATTAGAGCTGCGCAGTATGATGATAAGACTCTATGGAATATTAGGGCACAAGTTCAGGCAGGATTGATAGACGATTTCCCTATTGCGGATGATGGATCCTTACGACATGGCACGAGGATGTGTGTGCCAAGCGGAGAGCTGCGCGAAGAAGTTTTACAGGAGGCACACCGCCCTCAGTACTCGATGCATCCCGGAGCCAACAAGATGTATCGAGATTTGAGGAAGCATGTATGGTGGTATGGTATGAAGCGCGAAGTATCACGCTTCGTATCCCGATGTTTAGTGTGCCAACAGGTGAAAGCAGATCAACAGAGGCCAGGGGGATTGCTTCAACCTTTACACATTCCAGAATGGAAGTGGGAGCACGTGACTATGGACTTCGTTTCGGGACTTCCTCGTTCT
This sequence comes from Iris macrosiphon, assembly GCA_036927795.1. NCBI lineage: Eukaryota > Viridiplantae > Streptophyta > Magnoliopsida > Asparagales > Iridaceae > Iris > Iris macrosiphon. The sequence continues at coordinate 325,139,683 of JAYESA010000004.1, forward strand.
CCAGGAGGAAAAGACACAATTTGGGTCATCGTGGATAGGTTGACCAAATCAGCCCACTTCTTACCTTTTAAAGTGGGTACTTTAACAGAGAAGCTAGCAGAGATGTACGTACAGCAGATTGTCAGATTACATGGAGTTCCTGTGAGTATTGTCTCAGATCGGGATAGTCGTTTCACTTTCCATTTTTGGAGGAGCCTGCAGTCTAGCTTGGGTACTCAGCTCAAGTTCAGTACCGCATATCACCCTCAGACAGACGGGCAGTCTGAAAGGACTATTCAGACTCTTGAAGATATGCTACGCACTTGCGTATTGGATCTCGGAGATTCTTGGGAGGATCATCTACACTTGGTAGAGTTTGCTTACAATAACAGCTACCAGGCCAGCATTGAGATGTCACCATTCAAGGCTTTATATGGATGGAGGTGTCGTACCCCTTTATCTTGGGATGATGTTGGAGAAAGAGCCTTGTTAGGACCAGAAATAGTCGTGGATGCAGCAGAAAAATTAAAACTTATCAGAGACAGACTGCGAGTGGCACAGGACAGACAACGACATTGGACAGATAGTCACCGTAGACCCCTAGAGTTTCAGGTATTGTTTTGATTTGTTTTGTTTGGTTTGTGATTGCTTTGTTTAGGTTGCGTGTTAAGATCGTTGTTCTAGGTTGGCGATTTGGTGTTCCTACGAATTTCTTCAACACGGGGCACGATTCATTTAGGCAGAGGAGGAGAGCTTAGTCCACGATACATCGGGCCCTTCAGTGTTCTTGCAAGGGTCGGTGCAGTGGCCTATAGACTAGACTTGCCGCCTGCTCTAGATGGAGTGCATAACGTGTTCCACGTGTCGCAGCTGAGACGGTACGTGGCAGATCCTAGTCACGTATTAGATCACTCGGAGATCAAACTTGGACCGACACTCAGCTATCCTGAACAACTGGTGGAGATCTTGGATCGTAGAGAGAAGATATTGCGGAACCAAACTATTCCCTTGGTTCGTGTTGCATGGAGAAATCACTCTCCAGGAGAATCAACTTGGGAGAGAGAGGACAAAATGCGCGAGCGGTATCCATATCTCTTCGAGACTTGAGGTATAATTCATTAATTGATTGCTTGTTCTTATGATAGTTATTTTAAATTTCGAGGACGAAATTCTTTAAGGAGGGTAGACTTGTCACCCCCACTTTTTGGATTAGGAGTATTTTCGTCTTTTCGTATTAATGAGTAAATGACTACATGATAATTGATTATTCTCAATTTTTGTGATTTTATTTTGTTGTACCTCACCGTCGTTTTGAATTTTAGAACCCCACTTGCATTCACTTTTATTAAATTGATTCATAAGTCGAACTTGTACAACTTTTCATTGTTTGGACACCTTGGTGCAAGAGTACATCGATGTATCCATCCCGTGGACGATACGTAAATAAACCCAAATTCTCTTTAGGTGTAAATTCCATAAATTCTTGGAAGTGTGTAATACAACATCAATTTCCCTGAACCATGGCCTTAGACCATCGAACCAATGCATTCTAGCAATTTCTTTATTATTTGAAATTCCAACCATTGTAATACCCATGAGAAAGCCCAATCCCAGGAAGGCCTTGACCAGACCTAATTCTAGGTCAACCCAAAGTCTACTATGATTATATATATATACATAAGTATTGCTTCCCTATTTCTTTCTCAACCAAAACCTAAAACACCAGCCGACAATCTCAAAACCCCCCCGACTTTACTATTCCCCGCCTGAACGCTGAACGTTGCCGCCTGAACGCTGAACGCTGTCGCCTGAACGCTGAGCGCTGCCACGCTGAAGCCTGGACCCCGCGTTGAACTCGAGCAGGCCGCTGAAGCCTGGATCCCACGCTGAAGTCGACGACCGCCGTTGCAGACCGAGAAGTTCCCGCGCTGAAGTCAACGACGCTGCCGACCGAGAGTTCCCGCGCGGACTGACTGCTCGACGATCGGAGTTCGACGACAGACCCTGCACATCGACCGGCCTTCCCTGTTCGTGACCATCGCCTCGTAATCGTCATCGTGCCGCGTGCAGGTTCGCTCCTGTCCATGTTCCCGTCATTTCCTATGATAATATATATAACTAAGGACGTATGTATATACGTATTTGCATACGTATTGGTATATTGGTATATGTAATATGTGCTCAGCTAATATCTATATACATACGTATAAGTAGTGTATAGGTATCCCTTAGTATATATTTTAATAATTATATACATGGTATAATTTATATATATATATATATATATATATATATATATATATATATATATATATATATATATATATATATATATATATATATATATATATATATATATTTTATAATTGTAATTAATGAATATAATGTATATGCCTATGAACCGTATAATTCTTAATTATTTTATTACATATATACATATCTATTATAAGCGTAATTAATTAGTATGATGAGAGATTAGTTCATATTAAGTCCTATGTATCATATGTCCGAGATGTCTTGATTGTGACCACGGATACCCGTAGTTACATCTACCTGCGACCATGTAGCATGATAGTAGACTGCCATATGTACACTGACGTACGGGCAGGACCATACCATTGACTGTCTCTTATGCACAACAACTACAGACGTGACCCCTAGTATAGTCCTTGATCATTATGTTGATTGTGAGCTAGAGTATTGTCTGATGAAGTATTGTATTATATGATATGTCTATAGGACTGTTGGATCTTTCAGACGACACCTTGGAACCTAGACAGTGGTATTGCCAGCTAAGGACCACAGGCGAGTACATTCTCTGACAATTTCCATTCTGTTGATTATCTCTATAATTCTTGTTGTATATCGTACATGACTCTGACACTATTGTTTAAACGAGTTAGCATCATTGAGACCTGTCAGGTGGAGTCGTGATTGGAATCTATCGTGCTAGCTGAGGAAACAGGAAAGTATTAGTAGTTTATGTGATCATACCCAACTTACATACATCATTAGCTCACCCACATTTCACGTCGGTGTAGCCTTACCCTTACATGCCTCATCGCTGTTACATCTGGTTAGCCTGACCTGTTGGGGATGACCGCTAATCAATATAATGAGTCATATAGTCCCAAGCCGATCACATGATATACTGATGTTTCATACACTTAGTTAGATATTCTTGACATGCATCTCTAGTACATTGATCTAGCATCTCTACATGTTCTAGTTATTATTCTTGTACACACTTACATACCAGTTCTTTGTTCTTGCGTGTACTTGTAGTTCTATTCATTGTTAGATGCATATTGATGATGATGTTCCAGTATTTCTTATTCAAGCATTTCTTTATTCCAGTATTTGATTGCCAGTTGTTCATATCTGTCTTGTATTTCTTTATACTGTGTTATAGTTTTTGTCAATATATGTGGAACTGTTGTTAGATGTGTATTTCGTTCCAATCCTGACTGGATATTTTTTCCAGAGAATCTTGAGGATTTTTGTACCACGCACTACGGACCAGGTATAGATGCAGACTATGCACCAGAGATCCTAGAGGAGACCATGCTTCTAGAGGAGGCATTGCCTACAACTATCTAGATAGTATTTATTTATGCTTGAGACTTATGGAGGTTGTTTATGTTAGACTTATGTTAAGTTTAATTGGAGACTTGTGTTGGACAGCTAGACTGTGAGTTATCTTTATGTTTGAGACATGGTGTTTAACTATGTCATTTCCTTTTATCTTTTATCGTGCCTTATAGTTGTTGTGATTGAGTTACCTTATGAGATTATTGTGAGATGTATATTGACCTCCTTATGGAGATGGATATCATTGACAGGTGTTTAGCTATATAGTATTACTGTGACCTAGACAACGTTCTACCGCCGATGCTGCGGCGTAGGCTGGACGTACCCACGCTCTCGTACCCCTATACCGGGTGCGGGTCGTGACATTTGCAAAGGTACGTGATAAGGCTATTTGGCCCAGAATACGCTCGAGACCTCAGTCAAGGAAGGATAATTGGCTATCTTTATGCTGGTTACTTATTATGCAACTACTTGGCTTTTATGCCAACAAGACAGCTATTTTGCTTTTACGCCAATATGACAGCTACTTGGCTTTTACGCCAACATGACAACTACTTGGTTTTCTACGCCAACAGGATAGCTATTTGGCTTTTACGCAAACGAGACAGTTATTTGGCTTTTATGCCAACCATCTCTACGCGAGGGACAATTACCTACGTGGCTTGCATGCTGTGATATTCGATGAGCGATTATACGCATTACCTCATAATGGGACACGCGTCACACGCGGATTCAGGAGATCATTAAGACATGGGTAGCATTTATTATAACCACCACGTAAAAGGTGCAACTCTCTCCACTAATTGGCTTCTACGCCGACTGGTCAGTTATTGTGACCGAGCTCTATAAATAGAAACTTCCGATCACAGGAGATAAGGGTGGAGATCAGAGAGAGAGAACATATAGAGAGTGTTGATTGACAACTTTGGCAACGAGAGTTCAATCCCTCTTACAATCTTTGAAGCTCCTTCTTCTTCTACAACACTTCTTCGTCATCGTGTGGTCCAAGGGACAAAGTGATCGATCGCAAATCAGACTCCATAGCAATTTTTCCCCAGAATTATTTTTTTGTACTTAACATCCTCGTATAAGATTAATTGTACTTCTTTTTCTTGTTTGTAAACAAAGAAAGGGTTTCGTATAAACCTACTCTCAATTTCTTTTGTTTATCATCAAACAGTTGTGTTTGGCCGTCTGTCTGTGGATGGTAAGCGGAGCTGAACTTCAACTTCGTCCCCATTGCTGACTGCAGGCTTTCCCAGAAGCGCCATAAGAATCGACCATCTCTATCGGAGACAATGGATACGGGCACGCCGTGAAGTCGAACGATCTCGTTTGAGGTAGATAGCCAGGCGGTCGGCACTCCATGTACTTTTGATAGGCAGAAAGTGAACTGACTTGGTGAGTTGATCCATAATAACCCAGACGACATCATTCCTCCGTTGCGTCTTTGGCAAACCAACAAAGAAATCCATCGTTATGTTTTCCTATTTCCACTCCGGTATAGCGAGGTTCTGCATCTCTCCGCCCGACTTCTGGTGCTCGGCCTTTAGTCTCTGACAAGCCATGCACTGCGACACAAACAATGCCACATCTCTTTTCATGCCTGCCACCAAAATGTCATACAGAGATCTCGATACATCTTGGTGTTATTCGGATGTGAGGTATAACTTACATAATGGTCTTTCGTGAGTATCTCTTTTCTCAGGGCTGTATCGTTAGGAACGCACAATCTTTCCTTCACTCGGATTATTCAGTCTGTGTCCACCGCAAAGTCGGTTGCCTTTCCTGCTGAGATAAGACCTTGCATCTTTTATAGGAATAGGTCATCCTTCTGAGCGAACTTGACTTTTTCTAACAAGTCAGGTTCGAGGCGCAGCTGAGCCACTTGCGCCCCCTTTTTGTATCTGATTATAAGTGTAATGCCCAAAGGTTCAAGATTCTGATGCAGCTTGTCATCAATAGCCAAACTTCCAACGAACACTCGACTCAGTGCATCAGCTACAACATTGCCCTTGCCAGGTGTGTATCTGATAATCAGGTCAAAGTCGCTAAGGAGTTCAAGCCAACGCCATTGTCATATATTTAAATCCTTTTGGGTATAAAAATATTTTAAGCTCTTATGGTCTGTATAGATCTCGCATGACACACCATAAAGGTAGTGGTGCGACAACTTCAGCGCGAACACCACTGCTGCTAGCTCTTAGATAATTCTTCTCGTGAGGCTTTAACTGCCTCGACGCAAAAGCTATCACCTTATTCCTTTGTATAAGAACACATTCCAATCCCTTTCCTGAGACATCACTATATATCTTATAGTCATCGGGTCCGTCCAGAAGGGTAAGAATTGGTGCTAAGCCGAGGCGCTGCTTTAACTCCATAAACGAAGCTTCAAAGTCGTTCATCCATGCGAACATCACTCCCTTCCGAGTGAGCTGAGTCAGAGGCGAGGTGATCCTCGCAAAATCTTTAATAAATCTTCTGTAGTAGCCCCTCCAAACCAAGGAAACTCCGAATATTGCTAACTGACTCAGGCTGTTTCCAGTTCACGATGGCTTCTATTTTCTTTGGGTCAACTGAGATGCCCTGTGCAGAAATAATGTACCCTAGAAAGGATATGCTGTCCAACCAGAACTCGCACTTACTAAGCTTCACGTACAACTTATTGTCTTGAAGGGTTTGAAGCACCATCCGCAGGTGTCCTACGTGTTTATCCTTATTCTTCGAGTACACTAAGATGTCATCGATAAATACTACCACGAATTTATCGAGGAATGGTCGGAATACACGATTCATCAAATCCATAAAAGCGACATGGGGGTTCATCAGTCCAAATGGCATAACAGAAAACTCGTATTGTCCATAGCTGGTCCAGAATGCAGACTTGGGCATGTCCTCTGGCTTAATCTTCAGCTGGTGGTAGCCCGAGCGAAGATCAATTTTCAATAACACCGTTGCCCCTTGCAGCTGATCGAATAGGTCATCTATCCTGTGTAGAGGATACTTGTTTCTGATGGTGACCTTATTCAGCTTTCGGTAATCGATGCAGAGTCGTAATATTCCGTCTTTCTTCTTTACGAAGAGCACATGCGCGTCCCAAGGAGACACGCTCGGACGGATGAACCCACTATCCAGCAGTTCTTGAAGTTGGCACTTTAACTCCTTCAGTTCAGCAGGGGCCATTCTGTACGGAGCCTTGGAAATCGGCTGAGTATTCGGGAATGTGTCGATGGTGAACTCGATCTCTCGGTCAGGTGGCATGCCGGGTAGTTTGTTCGAAAACACATCAGGGAACTCCGCCACAATGGAAGAAGACTCAACGTTTGCGTAATCCAGCTGTGTGTCCCAAACCGACGCTAGGTATCCCTCGCAGCCAGTCTGTAGCATCCGCCGAGCAGATATCGTCGAAATCACCATGCAGGCCCTGGACGCATCAGTTGCTGGACTACTCGTGTAGTAGAATTCGGCTTCTCCAGGTAGGCGAAAGATGACTCGTTTCTCTGCACATTCGATAGTTGCCGAGCAAGCGCCGAGCCAATCCATCCCCAAAATGATGTCATAATCCAGGACATCTAGGACTAAAACATCTAACGATAGCTTCCTTCCTCCAATACAGACGTAACCACCTTGGCATACTGAACGGACATGTATTTTTGTGCCCGACGGGGTGATAACACTAAGGTCTAGATACAACGGTGTCATATCTATATTGTTTTTACGGCAAAATTCGTGGATATAAAACTATGCATTGTAACAGAATCAAATAGCACACGTTCAAGTATGTTATTAAAAAGCAAAATACCTAGCACAACGGTGTCCGAGGCCAGGGCTTCTTCTCGTGTCATTGTATACACCAGACCTTGAGCTTGACGACGCTCTTGCTGAGGCACAGCTCGGTTGGCCTGGGGTGCTGGGGCAAGATTTGGATGTTGAGGACGGTGATCAGAGTGGAGCAGACAGTCTTGCATTCTGTGATTTGGATCACCACAAATGAGGCATAACCCATTCTTTCGGCAATAATTGTCGGCCGTGTGCCCTGGTTTCTTGCAGAAATCGCAAAATGGTCTCTGGTTCCCCTTCTGATGACTGCCGTTATTTGGACGCTTTGTAGCGTTGTTTTCTTTCTCGTTGCTATGGAGTTTGTAATTGGAAGTATGCACAGCGCCGTTAGCAACGGAAGGATACTGCGGTCCAAGAGAAAGGGCATGATTGAGAACTTCCCGTATCGTTTGGTACTGAGGAACGACCACATGCACATGGATGGCAGGACGCAGACCGCCTTCAAATCTTCTAGCACGACTCGCTGCATCAGATAAATAGGAGCTTGCAAACTTGGCGAGCCGGTTGAATTTGGCGGAATATTGCTTAACTGTCATGCTGCCTTGTCGTAGTTGTACGAACTCGTTCTCTTTCTGATGACATATGGAAGGGGGTATGAACTCCTCTTCAAACACTCCACGGAAAGTAGCCCATGCGATCGTCTCTTCTTCATCGTCAACTGGAAGAGATCTTTGATGTACGTCCCACCAATCGTGCGCGTTCAAGCGAAGCGGTAGTTGGGCACACGCGACATGCTTCTGCTTGGGTACCTCTAGAAGTTTAAAGTGATCATCAAGTTCTGCCAACCAATCTAGAGCCACGATTGGGTCCTCAGTCCCTTTAAACGGTGTGTTGCAGATCTTCTTGAAGTCGGCAAAGTCGAAGGCAGTCACATCCTTCTTCTTTAGAGTTTGAGGCATTTCAACTTCAAGCACGGGTTGCTTCACCGGTGTCGCTGCTGTTTCCGCGGACTGGTTGGAGGCCAAGGTCTGCACGATCTGCTGCAGGGTATCTACCTGCTTTTGGTGGACTGAAAATTGGGCTTCTAAATTATCTTCGAACTTGCTCTGCCTCTCTTCCGCTCGCTTCTCGGCCCGTTCATAGCGAGCCTCCTCCCTCTGTTGGCTGATCTCAAGCATCCGCATCATCTGCTAAATGGGATCGACCCGGGACATGGCTCGCTGGCTTCGAGAACTTTCCGAAGTGCCGGAACTGCTTTCTTGTGATTGGGTCTCACCCGGCACTAGCGATGATGCTTGCGCTTGTGCCATTCCTTCAAAAGAAGGTAAACTACATCAGGATCATAATGTATTATGGACTCATTGTATGAACGTATCTCATTTTGGCCTAACGAGTTCAAGAGTTCGCATAGGGAATAGATCATTAAAGGAACTTTTTCGATACGAGGGTCAAAGGAACTTGAAGTTGGGCATATGAGATAGCCAAATCGGTGGCCTTAGTATCCTGATGGAGCTTTGGTGATTATTATAGCAAATACCCTCTGACGTCGTTGGACGTTATGGATGATTAGAGTATACAACTGTTTTGCAGTATATGTACATGATGTGATGAGAAGCAAACAATCCCACTCTGAGGACCTGGTCCCTTTTCAGGTATAGACGATCTGGATTATCCGCAGGAGTACGGACCGGGACCTGACGCATCATTTTCTGTCGAGGAGGTTTTATCCTCTGAGTACCCATGACTACTTCATAGTTGATGGATCTTTAGTTGTTATTCTCTTTATTGACATTTATTTTATATTGGAGTTTCATCCTCCTCTATCATTTTAGTTGATTTAGTCGATTGGTAGTGGATTTTTCTCCACCAGACTATTTTTTTTTTACTACTTCGTACTTGAGACTTTCAGTTATTTATTTTGATATTCCTTTACTTGTGTCTGTGGATGAGATATAGATGCCTGTGACTTGTGTTGACAATATATGTACCACTTGTGAAATATTTATTTATATATAGCGTACGTGTGGGTTATAATTTTCTCAACATATTAGAATATCATATACATACGGTTGATATGCTACGTATTTCTAGTCCTATATATTTTGGGACTGGACGTGAAAATTCTTTACCTCTCAGTTAACACACGTATACTCCTAAATATATATTCCATCATTCTTTATAATTTTTTTAGTGTTCAGCAGAAGAACACCTACACTCCAATTGAACCATTTGTTCTGCTAGCTGATATTCCCCCCTCTGTAGATTAGTAGTCCCAAATAGCCCACAAAGGAGCTTGACCACTTACCACAATTTTAACCATTGGGTAAACTAAGATCTAGTATCCCCTCTTTACGTTAGGCACCAACTGAACAACACTTAGAAAAAAAAAATAGTTGATGGAGCTAAGGTATGTATAACGGTTCATGTTATGGTGACAAGTATGTACACATTTCTGAAGGAGTTAATCCCTAGCGTAGAACAGTGGCATGCAAGTGTCTATTACTACCATTTATTTATTACCACTCTAGTGATATGGACCTTGCTTTCTCCCCAAGGACATTCTTTCCAAATCCTTTGCTACCACCCCATGTTCCCTTCACAGACCACCACCCACCTGGGAACCCATGTCAACTCAAATTTATGCACATTATTCCATAAGGTACAAGCCTATAGTCATATGTATAGTTTTCTCCTCCTAAACATTATCACCAGATCATTAGGCAAGTATTTTTCTACACCAATTCACTTCTCGTTTAGTTAATGCACATACACAAATTCATCTCAGAATGTACTTAATCAATCATTTGTTCAACCCGTGCATATGAAAGAACACACAACAATGTACCTATGGAGCAAAAACTAGGGTTTAACACAGTCCTCATAAAGTATGCTACCCATACTACATCAGCTATAATAGCAAATAAAATAGAGGCGATAGGATAAGGAGGGGTTGAGAACATTACCCCAAAGAAGCGAACGTTGCTGCCTTCGGATGGGGAACCGCTCGGTGGTGCCAGAGCAATGCAGGTGGGTCGGTCTCGACGATGTGAGGGAGGAAAGAAGGAACGTTGGGTAGAAGCGGCTATGATTAGGTTTAGGGTTCCTTCCGGAGAGGATAGATGGATTGGATTATATATAAAGGGTGAGGTTTAGGGTTTGGCGATGGGTTTTTAGAGATGGATGACTAGATGGGTGTCATGCCGTACGACTTTCTCCTCCGCCTGTGGTTTTTGCAGACTGCAGCGTCCTCTATCAATGGGGAAGGAAACAAACAAAAAAAATCAGAAGAAGATTTTGAAGGACCGTGAGGCAACTCTAGAGGGAGGTGAATAGAGTGCAGCGAAATAATCTACCCAATTTTAGATTAACGGAATGAAGGTAGTTGCTAACTAACAGTGTATATAGAAACAGTAAAGTAAAGCAGTAAAGTAGAGAGAGAAAGTAAATGCAAACACCAAGATATATACCGGTTTTCCTCTGAGAGGACTAGTCCAGTCCCAAGAACTCAAGCTCGGAGTTTCTCCACTATAATCAATAATAGTGAATTACAAGCTTTGATCCGAAGTCTTGCCGCTTCTTTACACCACGAGTTTTGATCCGAAGTCTTGCCGCTTCTTTACACCACGAGTTTTGATCCGAAGTCTTGCAACTTCACAGTTGAGAGAGAGAGAGAGAGAGAGAGAGAGAGAGTAACTGATTGAATAAAGCTCTTTACAACTCAGAAGACTTCTAGACCGAGATCGCACTTGGCACTAGGAAGGCTAGGGAGTTCATCTTTGAGATGGAAAAGTTAAGGCTTAGAGGTTTGCTCATAATATGATAGGAGACTTAAGAATAGTTGAGTTAGTAAGAATAAAGAATTTCAATCCTATTTATAGGGTGTAGGCAAACTGAATTCGGCCATAATTTGGTCAGGGTTTAATTCAAATTTCAACCGCTGGGCCAAGAAATCAGGAGCTATTGAACTGGTTGATTTTATACCAAAAGGGTAACCGAGTTCGGCACGAGTTCGGCCCGAGTTTGGTCTCTTAGTATGGTAGACTTTGTAAATAAATATGGCCTGATTTGGTGGATAGGTTCTTTGGTTTATTTTAGTTGACTCGGTATCTGGTTTATAGGTTCTTGGTTTTGCCAGTGTGACTCAGCGTATATCAGTCCTAGACTCAAATAAATAAAAGATTATATTTGAATAGACGCAATACAGACGACATACAATAACAGTGTTGAGTCTTCATATGCAACATATCAATGCATGGTTTAGTTAACTATGAAAATCAAGTTGACTGAGACCGAATGGGCCAACAATCTCCCCCATTTTGATAATTAAAAAACTATGAATGATACTGCAAGTCTTTGATATGCAAGGCTCCCCCGTAACTGTGGAGCACTTGATATGCTGAAGACAACGTTTGTCAAGTATCGTCTTGTATGCTAGTATCACGTATTTTTTCTTCCATGTTGTCATTTGATCGAAATGACATGCTCATCCGAAATCGGTGAGGTGACAAGAAAAAAAGAGAGTAAAGTGTATACATGATAATATATAATGACAAAAAATTGCATTTATACTTTTATTCATTTGAAAGAAAACATACAGAAGTGGATGTGTAATAGAAATATCATAGTAGAATATCTCAAAGTAAACTTTTTAACATTCAAATCAATTGAGTAACTAGTTGTCATTTTCTTCATCTTCATCATCTGGTTCAAGTATACTGTTTGGATCAAAGAAGGCATCATCTGGATCCAAATATCGCTGAACATATGGGTGATCAATACAAAATCCTTGTTGATTTGGATTTCGAAGAATCGTAAAAGGTCCGTCTGGGTGCTTCGATAGGGTGTACTGAATGTCTATCAAAGTGTTGCCAAGAGCCTGAGTCTGAAGAGTTTGGCGATGATCAGTAACACGAGTGCGTAAATCTTCTTGGTGGAAGCGATCACGCAAAAGAGTGAAAATAGACTCTTAGGTTTGCGGTTGTTCATCAGCAGGAGGGACAGAATCAACAGGATGAGTGTTGGAGTTTGATGATGAGTTATAATGTAAAAGCATAGTTGGCTCAATTCTTCGAATTCAATTAAGGTATAAAGGTTCCTTAAAATTTGGACAAGTATCCAAAGTAATATCGAAATAGCTGAAAATGGTTGGCAAGTACATAGCGTATAGTAGTGGACGCCCTTTCTTGCGATATTGAACCATTTAAGATAAGATGGTCTATGGAACATTGAAGTTAATGCCAAAATACAAATGATATAAAGCTGACATTTCTAGATAAGAGACCTCATCAAAGTAAGCCTTCTTAGGTAAAAAAGTTGAAAAGATAATGCGCTGCATTTCAAAGAAGTGATAATTCAAATATCTAGCATAAAATTTACCAGGTGGATATTCAAGAGGGTGACAAAGGATATTCTTGAAAGAATCTAGGGTTAAGTCATGATCGAATTGAACTTGCATGATGTTGACTAAGGGTTTTCCATCAGCAGGAATGTGTAGGATTTCACCGAAGTCATCTGCATCGAATTCAAATGGAATGCCACGAACTCTAGATGAAATAGTATCATGTTCATATGTTAAGTTACAATAGAACATTTGAATAGCATTAGTGTAAATGTTGGTATGGGTTGGAACAAATTCTTCAAGTTAAAGTTTCTGAAAGTTAGGTAGATAGTCTTTGTATTGAGAAGTAAAATCAATAGGATAGCCAAAACATATGTGTCTTTTGGAGAAATCATTAAACCAATCATTTAAAATTTCGAGGCTTCGAAAAGTGAAACCGTAAAATTTACCTATGTTTGACATAATGGGACAGAAAAAAGGGTCGGAAAGGAAATCTTGTTTCCTTTTAGGGACTATTGGGAGAGGATGTAGGAGGAAATGCTAAGGTTATTTGTAGAGGAAAGATTTTGTTGGTCTGAATCAATGAGCAGCAAAATGATCAATATATAGAGTAGCAAATATCCAAATTAGGAAGAGAATTAAATGGCATAGCATATTCTGAAATTAAACTAACCGAGTTTGGTCCAAGCTCGGCCCGAGTTCGGTCCGAATTATGTTGACATTTATTTCTAGAATCTCAATGTAACTTTAATCGATATTATGCCTTTCTTGACTTGATATGAATACATAACAATAAGTGCTAAACTTAAATCGTACGTTTTCAAGAGTTTAAATCATCTCGGAGTAGCTGTAGGGGCCGGATCCCAGTTATCGGTGGTCCGAAGATACTTAAATACCGTGTTGCTTAGGTTAATTACACCTTGTTGACAGAAGGGCCCTTTCGGCTTATATCCAAAAATTTTAAAACTTTAAAAAATATGACAAAAATGAGTAAAGCATCTTATGATTCTTATATTTTATCAGAATCCAAAAGACCAAATTCTCGACGGATAAAGTTGAATTAATCTTCAGCTAAAGGTTTAGTAAAGATGTCTGCTAATTGATGTTCCATGTCCACATACTCTAAATAAATATCTCCATATGATTGATGATTCCTTAGAAAATGATAACAGATTTCAATGTGCTTAGTGCGTGAGAGGCATACTGGATTTTTGGTGAGATTAATGGTTCTAGTGTTATCACAGAAAATATGAATGTTCTTATAGTGCAGATTGAAGTCTTCTAGGATTTGCTTCATCCACAAAATTTGAGCACAACAACGTCCTGCAGCGATATACTCTGCCTCAGTTGTTGATAATGCAACAGAATTTTGTTTCTTGCTAAACCAGGAGACTAGAGACTTTCCTAGAAAATGACACGTACCAAGTACTTTTTAGATTGATTTTGCATCAAACAAAATCAACATCCGAGTAACCAACAAGGTCAAAGGACATAATTTTGGGATACCATAAGCCTGCCGTCAAAGTCCCTTTAAGGTATCTGAGGATACGCTTAACTGTGCACAAATATGATTTCTTAGGATTAGCCTGATATCTAGCACAAAGACATACAACAAACATAATATCTGGATGACTAGCAGTTAGATATAACAAACTACCAATTATACCTCGATACTTACGTATGTCTGTTGGTTTACTGCTTTCATCAAGGTCAAGCTTAGTGGATGTTTCCATTGGAGTTCCGATAGGCTTTGCATTGTCCATGTCAAAATTTTGAGCAAATCCTTCGTGTAATTAGCCTGATGGATAAAAGTTCCTTGTGAATCTTGCTTGAATTACAATCCTATAAAGAAAGTTAGTTCTTCCATCATGCTCATCTCAAATCCACTCTGCATACAGTTAGCAAACTCATTACATATTATCTCATAAGTAGATTGTCACGCCCCAGCCCCAAAATATATGGAACCAGACCACGTGGCATTGGCCAGCTGACACGTCTTCGAGGATATCCCAATTTAATGGATCCTAGCGAAGCGTGCTACGCTGTCCTAAATCTAACAAGTCTAATATCAACAACAGACAGTGTCTAATCTCATCCACAAACAACAACTAAAATACTGAAATGAAAGACTGGAATATAAGAAACATAGTCGAATGGCATAGTACAACTGAAATATGTCTGGTGGGAACAAACCCACTACAAATGTTGGAGATAAAGTACTGATAGTCTGAAATAAAAGTACTGATAATGAGAGTGACTGAAACAACTGCTAACTAGGTAAGAAGCTCCAGTCATAGGCGGAAGGCCTACCAAGATGATCAGGGGTACTCTGATGGTAAAACCTCCAGCTCCTCGTCAAGAGTAAACCTCGTCTCCACACTTGGCCCGTAAACTGTAGGGTAATTGGCCTCGTCTAGATCTGGAAGATAACCAGGTCATCAGAGGGACGTAACGAGATACAATATGCATGCCAGATATAGTACTGAATAAAAGTAAAGAGGGTGTACTAACCATCTAAGTGAATGCAATGTAAGGACAACCTCAGAACATATAGGTAGGTGTAGGCATAACGTCCAACGTCCTCTAGAGTGTGGTATCTGCATCGTCCATCATTCCGAAGAATGAGGTATCTGTATATATATAACGTCCAACACTCTAAGGGACGTGGTATCTGTAATCTATATACGTCCGTAACACTCCGAAGAGCGCGGTGTCTGAATAAAGGAGGTCATCGGGTCTGTGGCTCCTCTGGATACCACGGAGTCCGATGGGTGTATCCCATACGTTTATCAGTTGTCCTTCCCGTCTAATGTAGATACGCAAGTCAAATACACGACGTGAGTATATTGTATCTATATGCCAAGTCTCATCTAACTATAATACTCTAGAATATAGGCTAGTCCGTAATACATGTCGTACATACCGATAGCTAATCGGGTACACGGACCCGCATCCCAATATGAATGTACTATCGTGATACGTGTAAGTGTCACGGTCTAGGAGGATATCATAATATCCTCACAGTCGAAGATGAGTCAGCTAGCAACTAGGTCTAGTACACTACTCATCGACGCATTGTCGACTGCACCCGAGTCAATCTCGGACGCGCACAGTTTTATGCATATTTGCAATATTTATCATTTAATTTTAAGCAGTAAATCAGCAAGGTATACTTGCCTGTCCCGGGTAGCTACGAAATCCAAAGTCCTGCTCCTGATGCCTCGGCGGTACTGTCCAGCAGTCCTATATATGATATAGTAATGACAATATTAGTCGCTATAATAG